>JASDQU010711615.1:27655-51047 GCA_032191745.1 Picea mariana
TTTCATGTTCAAATAATCAAATAACTATCTTTGTCATGAGCATATATCATATAACATACAAATAGGTCTAGAGGTACACATCTCAATGTCTAACCAAGTCTAACTGACTCCAACAATGCTAAACTTTGAATTATTAAGATTAGCAAACAATAATGTTCTAACTACCCAAGGTCAAGATTACCCCTAGGGTTGGCTGGGAGAGACCGGCAAGGTCACATCAGTCGGCAAGCGGGAGCTGGGCAGAGCGCATGTGCAACAACGAATTCGAGCTTTCCCATTTGGCTATGGTACGCATGTGTATATTTTTGAATGGTAGATTAATATTGTTTCTGCACCTTCAATACTGTAATTATTTAATGTTAATATTATGTTTTATTCAATGTTTTATGATCAAGAACTTAAAGTCATCCCAGGATTATGCTTGCGGTATTTGAATTGATTTCCCATGGAGAACCCAAACTCTGATTGCTATGACTTATCTGTGTTTGTTTTTACTGATTATTAGGAAGAAAAAATTGTTTTTTTATCCTTCATCCCTTATCCCTTTAGTTATTATTCTATGACTTCGGTGTTTAAAGACCTATATATTCAAATGCCCTGCTTTCTTGTGCACGGATAACAATTGAAGGATAAAATTTTCACCCAATTATCGAACCCATACTTATATCTACATATTTCTCTTATAATTAAACCATGATATTTGCGCATTCTTGTGATTGGGTATCTCCATGTCTTGATTGATTAAAACTTCAAATTTTCTCTGTGCATTCTTGTGATTGGGTATCTCCATGTCTTGATTGATTAAAACTTCAACTTTTCTCTGTGTTTCTAATTGCTTAAACTTTGGTATCTCTCTTCGTTTTTGTTGATCCATCTCTAATCGATTCATCTTTGCATTTGTGAATGATAACCTCTGAGTTTGAACTCCCAATCTCTGCGTTTTTGGATTGATTGTGTGTTGATTGATAGCTTTATTGAATAGCAAGGTTGATTACCGTTCACAATGATTTAATCTTATGGATTTCCTTATCATGGAGAGAAAAATGTTTATATGCCTACGTTGTTTTTCATATGTCTGCATTCATTTTAATGATAGGGTTGCAACTTTATATATATATATATATGCAATTATATACATATGCCTGAGTTTCTTTTATGATATACACAACGAAATTTATGATGCTCTATGCACAATGAATATGGATAGTGTTTCAATATTGTTGACAATAATATATTTGACAACTATTTATATGTATTGCATAACGATTTTAATATTCAGAGAATGATTTGATATTGAGAACGATATAATAGTCATAAATGATTTTATGATTGGTAGCATGTTGAGCGTTAACATCATTGGACAACGATAATTATTTATCAATATTTATAGTTATTTACACAGGGAATCTCGCATTTAATTTATACCTGCAATATCTTTTATATACCAGCGATTTCATTGATTGTTGACAACGAAATTGATGGACAACGTTTTTATGTCTGTGTAGATCTAAGATTGTGAATATATTGCATGACACCATATAGTAATCATGTTTATGACAATTTTATCAGTTAGATTTACTCTGTGATTTTAATATATTGACTGTGAATTTTACCCATATCTAATGGACAATGATTTAATTGCTTGCGGTTGTGCATCACAACAAATTCATCTAGCGATTTTATGATAGATATTACTGTAATTTTATAGAGTGTAATTTCTCCCTTGAATGTAATTCAATATTTATATATTTACTCAACATTTCCTTACCTACTTTTTGGTGTTTTAATGAGGCTTACACAACATTATATTTACTATCCTTCATTTGTTGGACAGTGATAACTTAGACATAATATCCTTTTTAAATGCTAGAACTTCACTCAGCAATGTATGTTATAATTTTGCTCAGCAATGAACTCATATTTTTGCTCAGCAATGTATGCTAGGAAACATACATTTAGGTTGTGTTTCCATCCATATTAATCCACACCGTGAAGGTTTATTCACACTGTAGTTTCATCCATATTTAATTACCCAACTATATTTATGGATCATATAGTTATGTATCTTATTTTTAGTAGACAATGGAACCATCCATTTATTAGACATCGTTGTGGATTTTATAAACAAAAAGATAAATGCTTTACAACCACCTATTAATAGACCAATATTCTATAGTTAGAGTTTGTTATCTTTTTTAAACATAGATTATTGATAGACAACAATGTGGATATGTCAACTATCTCAATCTAAGACTTGTATGTTTGGGAAGGGTAATGATAGGGTTGAAAGTTTTAACTTAGGCGATACAAGGAATTACTTGTTAGTGAATGGAAAAGGTAGCGAGCCCTTTATATTAAATAAATATTAATTAAATAATAAAATCTTATTGTAAGAATGGATTCTCGAGGGAAAATTTCTTCGATGGCTAGCATCATCCCAAGACTAAACCAATACCTCCCAGAGATTGCTAGGGGTACTCTTCTTCCCCCTTAGCCCCCCGAGTCATAAAGGGGCCAGACACAAGAAACCAAAAAATAGTAGCTCCAAGATTGCCTTGCAAGTAAGAGCTTCCAATCTTTCTCAGGCCTGAAATCATAACTCTCACAAGTAAAACATAGTCAAAACAAATTTTGGCAGCATAATAGTACTATGAAACATTGAACTCCATTTCCCTTCTACAACATTTATTTTATAGAATAATTCTTAGAGACACTTTTCCACATGCAAAACTATTTTAGTTTTAATAAAAAAATTAAATGATTATTCACACAACACATGTGTCACACTCTCCCAAAGTTGCACATGTGTTTACCATTTTTATTTTATTTAAAAAGATTTTTCCTACACATTCCCCAATGTGTTCCTATTTTTTTTCTTAGTTGTCCTTTTGTTCCACAAATTATCTTTTATTAAGTGTCCTCTAACTATATATTAGTTAGACTTGTATTAGGAGTCTTTTTTTAGTTAGAATTAGTGGTAATTTGACTCAAGATGTTATTCTGTGTGTATAGATATTATTTCATGTTTTAATTCTTTTTATTTTTAAAATCCCTTTTATTAATTTCATGCACACAGGTGCAATTTTCCCAGCCTTTAAGTTTTTTGTTCTGATGCAGGAGCATCTCTCCACGTCACCCAGCCAGCCAACCAGCCATGTCAAGCGCGTGCATTTAAGATGCTGAAGAGAGGCGCAACCTCATTTGAATTTGAATTGAATGTAACTTTAATGCTTAGGCTGTTGAGCCATGAAGCCATGCCTTTGCGCAGGCTGTAGATAGGATCGGCCTTGAATAGCCTTAAGGCTGAGATCTGGATCCAGATGCTGGACTAGAAAGACCATTCAATGCAATTGAATAGGGTAGGTAGGTTGGAGGGAAGAGCTCAAAGAGCCCCCTCAGGTAAAAGAGATTTCGTATCTCATTTTGAAAAAAGTTGAGTTGTAGAGAGATATAAGAGGAGTCTGCGAGTAGAGAGAAGAAGAGAAGGAGCCGAGACCTCGTTACAGGCCATGCTCAGGAACACCATGTAAATACAGGCATTTGCCATAATTTAATACAAATAGCAGTTTTTTCTGCATTACTGTGTGTTAAATGGATGTCTGTGAGTGTTCTATTTTATGATATGAATGTATGTTGTAGATGTATGTTAGGCATTTGCAGGAGTTCTTGATTTTAGGGTTGAAGGTCTTTGAGGCTTCACGCCAGGAGGGTGTGACATAACACTGCAGGTTCTGATAGCCGTGCACAGAGGATGCACTTCTGAACACTGCAGGTTCAGACAGAGACGTGCTGCGCCACAAAAGCTGGAGTCAAAAACTTAGGAGGAAGAGCTCAAGGTTGTTGAATACCTTGGAGGCAAGGCTGTGTATGAGAGACATATTTGTAGATAGAATTCTACTGTGGAGTCTGTGAAGCTCTATCAAGTGGGCATTAAGTGAGTGCAAGGAGTGCACAGAGGGAGAACTCTCCTGTGAGTTCTTAAGGAAGACCAGAATCACTGGGGATTCTGAGAGCTCTACCAGGTGGGCATTGAGCAGGTGCATAGGTGTATAGGAGGACTGAACTGCTAAACGTTCTGTGAGAAAACACTCTGCTAGGTGGGCATAGAGACAGTGTGCAGACAAGCACAGGAGAAGAGAAGTCCTTTGAGTTCTGGAATTCAGAGGAAGAATCCACTGAGGGATCTTCACAGGGTTGTTGAACACATTGCAGACTCAGCAAGAGGTTGATTGAGTAGAGGGATATCCAGGAGGGCATCAAAATATTCTCCATCTGTGGGAGAAGGAAGTTGAAGATAAAATCCCTTAGGGGTCTGAGTGTTTGAGAATCTCAGGAGAGACAACGCAGTGTATGCACGAAGACTCTACAGGAGGTAGTGGTCAAATCTTCAAAGGTTGAAGAAAATCTCAGGAGGAGACAATGTCATTGAGAGGGCAAGCGAGGTTCAAGTTGAAGAGCTCGGAGAAACGAAGACAAAGGTTGAGGCCTTTGAAAACTTTAATTTCTCCCA
The DNA here is from genome assembly GCA_032191745.1 of Picea mariana. Taxonomy (NCBI): domain Eukaryota; kingdom Viridiplantae; phylum Streptophyta; class Pinopsida; order Pinales; family Pinaceae; genus Picea; species Picea mariana. The sequence continues at coordinate 32,166 of JASDQU010711615.1, forward strand.
AGGTTGGAAAGAAGGAGTGCGCAAGCTCAGGAGGGAGCACAGCAGCCGTCAGATCGACGGGAGAATAGATCTAGACCGCTATTTTTCGCGTCTAGGGAGCATCAGGAGGAGCGCACAGGAAGAATGGATCTAAACCGTCATATCTAGAGCGAAGTACCCGACAACCATGAGATCGATTGGGAGCTACATGAGGTTTAGCCTCGTGAGCAGGAGGGTGAAAGTCCTGAAAGGCATTGAGGCATCGGGATATCGACACTCGGGAAATCGGAGATCCTGAGGTCGAGAAAGACGGGACATTTCAAGTCCCGAAACAGTGAAGGAATCACAACCGTCCATCTGGAGAGGATGCATGGCATTGAGCGAGGCCATCGGAAGAGGAGAAATTTCGAAAGGAGGGTTGGCTCATCAAGGTTTCGCATATTAGGATATCGGAGATCTCGATGACACGAGATCTGGGACTTTCATGGTAAAAGTCCCGGGAGCGATCTGGACTATCCATTGTGGGGACACGTGGTGAAGATCGAGTGAACCATCGGTATATCGGCTACCGGGGTTTTGAATTGACAGTGAAATATTGTCATCGGAGCATCGCAAGTCGCGATATTTCAAGGTTGGATCTAAACCGTCCATTCTGCAGGGGACACGTGGCAGCGATCAAAGTCTTCGAGAAAAGGACTGATAGGAGAGCCACATCGGAGAATCGGGGATCGGGATATCAGGAATCCCGTGGACACGAAGTCCTTGCAGTTTGGAATCGCAAAGTCTAAAACCCTGACAAGAAGAAGGAAGCACCATTGCGAGGCCAGCTGTCAGCATATCGGGAAATCGAGATTCGAGGGATCGCAAGTCCTGAGGACATATGCATTTCATCATTTGAAACCCCGAAGTCCTGATAGGTTATATGATTGTGGTCATATAGAGGGAGGTCCTATGGACCCAAAAGACTAGCCCAGGGGACTAATGGAAGTTGGAGCGCATCGGGAATCGGAGGATTGCGGATCCAAAGGGAAATTGGATTTTGGCATTGGAAAGCCTGAAACCCTGATGAAAGGAATATAGGGCTATAGTATTATGGGATAATGGTCGTATGGACCAGGAGCTTAGCAAGAAGGGCTAAGGCGTAAAGGCGCATATCGGTGAATTAACTCATCGGTGATCGAGAGATTGCGGGGATAGAGGTTCGTGACATTGAGGTTCGTGAAACCCCGAATCTCGACAAAGGATATAAGGCTGCGGTCATATAAGAGGCTAGTCATATGGACTAGAGGGCATAGCCAGGAGGGGCTAAGGCCAAAAAAAGTGTCGTATCGGCGAATCGGAGTTCGCGAGATCAAGAGGACAGGAACTCTTGACAACGGGGATCACGAAACCCAAAAAGTCAAATTTATCATCGGGGAAAAGTCACGGTGGAGTGTCGAAGACCGTGCAGGGAAAGAACAAGACCTGTGGATCGAGTTTTTATGAGGGATTCCAGCATGGAATCAGGAGAGCTAATTCATCTCATGAATGAGTGATAGATCGATCCCGTGAGCGGGAGAAGAGAGGTAGGTAGCTCGCGCTTGCATCAAGTGGTATCAGAGGCAAGAGATATATTTCAGGCAAGAGAGGCAAGAGATAAAGAGCACTCTGATGCACATCAAGTGGTATCAGAGCTCGGACTTCACTTGTATATTTCAGGTGAATCGAGAAGGTAAAATAAGATAGAGCACTGAAGACTTTGTGGCGATTGTTTGCAGGTAGGCAGTAATCAAGAAAGAAGTCAGGGAGACTGTAGGATGAAGCTGGTAACACTCTTGGTGTAGAGTGACAACAGGTTTTCTAGGAGAGTAGACAGAGACAACAAGATGGCTACTGAAGGCCATAGATCTGCTGGAAGGAAAAACTCAGAGTTGAGAAGTCAAGAGGACATAGATGAAGAGGTCACTGATATAAGAGCAGAGATAGAAAGGATTGAGTTGAAGATGCAGTAGAACGCGAGGATAGATGAGCTCGAATTGAAGCTACGACAGGATAAGAAGGTGGTTCAGGTATGTGAACTAGAGACTGGAAAATTTCTCAGTGAGGAGAATGAATTGGGATCGGCTGAGGATCTCAAGAACTGCCAGAAGGGCAGAGAGGAAATTTTAGATTGCCGGGTTGGCAAGGAGTTGAGATCAACTGAGGATCTCACGGACTGTCAGGAGGACAGCCAGGGAATTTCACATTGCCAGCTGAGCAATGATATGAAGTCACTACGGGATCTCAAAGTCTGCCAAGAGAGCAGCGGAAGCATCCCATATTGCCAGGTGGGCAGGGATGAGCAGATGAGACTATCTGAGAGTCTCATAAACTCAGAGGTGAGTTTTGATCATCTTGAGGAGCTGACAGAGCAGATGAGCTTGGAGATGAGTTTAGATCAGCAGGTGCAGCTGACAGAAGTGGAAGATTTGATAAGTCTTCTGATGATTGGGGGAATCAAAGTATTCCTAGCATTTGCCCAGGAGGAGGCGAAAGTTTGTGTTGCAGATGATGCAGCAGCAAAAAAAGAACAGTCAGTCGTGAATGTCAGTGAAGAAGAATTGGAGTAGATGGTTGAGGCTGCCCAAGCAGAAGCAGATGAAGAAGATGAGAATTCTGAGGAGTGTCTCAACGCTTTCAGCCAGAAAGCTGAGGAAGCTGTAGCGCTAAAGCTGATAGCAAAAGAAGCAGAAGGAGAAGATGAGCATTCCGAGGAATGGCTCAATATTTTCAGCCAAGAAGCTGAAGAGACTGCAACATGGGAGTTTGCAGTAGAATAAGGACAGGAGGCAGACATCATTTGTTTTGCTGATCTGTGGCAACAAGTTGAAGCCCTGGAGAGAAGGGTGAAAGTGCAGAGTGTGCAAATCCAACAGGTGAAGTTGGAAGCTGATGAAGGAGGCATGGGAGATCATGATGATCTGCTCATGTGCCAAAAATTTTTGCAGCCGAGGAGACTGCATGAACAGAGACAGCCATTGGAGCAACTAGACGAAGTGATCGAAGATATCATGGAGATAATGATCTGATCAGTAGACACTGTCAGCAAGGAGGGGATGAACAGAAAGAAGGAAGAAGGAGCAGCAGTGCAGCAGCAGCAGTAGAAGAGCCCTGGAGAGAAGGGTGAAAGTGCAGAGTGTGCAAATCCAACAGGTGAAGTTGGAAGCTGATGAAGGAGGCATGGGAGATCATGATGATCTGCTCATGTGCCAAAAATTTTTGCAGCCGAGGAGACTGCATGAACAGAGACAGCCATTGGAGCAACTAGACGAAGTGATCGAAGATATCATGGAGATAATGATCTGATCAGTAGACACTGTCAGCAAGGAGGGGATGAACAGAAAGAAGGAAGAAGGAGCAGCAGTGCAGCAGCAGCAGTAGAAGAATGGAGCAGATGGGAAGCTCCAGATATTTGTTTGGGATCCAGGAGGATTTCCAACAGCTGAGATGGGAAGCTCATGAGCAGGAGCTCATGAATTTTGCAGCTGAGGAGTATTATGCAGGAGCATCTCTCCACGTCAGCCAGCCATCCAGCCAGCCATGTCAAGCGCATGCATTTAAGATGGTGAAGAGAGGCGTAACCTCATTTGAATTTGAATTGAATGTAACTTTAATGCTTAGGCTGTTGATCCATGAAGTCGTGCCTTTGCGCAGGCTGTAGATAGGATCAACCTTTAATAGTTGTAAGGCTGAGAGCTGGATCCAGATGCTGGACTAGACAGCCCATTCAATGCAATTGAATAGGGTAGGTAGCTTTGAGGGAAGAGCTCGAAGAGCCCCCTCAGGTAAAAGAGATTTCATATCTCATTTAAAAAGTTGAGTTGTAGAGAGATAGAAGAGGAGTCTCGGAGTAGAGAGTAGAAGAGAAGGAGCCGAGACCTTGTTACAGGCCGTGCTCAGAAACACCATGTAAATACAGGCATTTGCCATAATTTAATACAAATGGCAGTTTTTCTTGCATTACTGTGTGTTAAATGGATGTCTGTGAGTGTTCTATTTTATGATATGAATGTATGTTGTAGATGTATGTTAGGCATTTTTAGGAGTTTTTGATTTCAGGGTTGAAGGTCTTTGAGGCTTCACACCAGGAGGGTGTGACAGAACACTATGGGTTCTGATAGCCGTGCATAGAGGATGCACTTCTGAACACTGCAGGTTCAGATAGAGACGTGTTGCGGCACAAAAGATGGAGTCAACAACTCAGGAGGAAGACCTCAAGGTTTCTGAATACCTAGGAGGCAAGGCTATGTATGAGAGACATAGTTGCAAACAAAATTCTGCTGTGGATTTTGTGAAGCTCTGCCAAGTGGGCATTGAGTGGGTGCAAGGAGTGCACAAAGAGAGAAATCTGATGTGAGTTCTTTAGGAAGACCAGAATCACTGGGGATTCTAAGAGCTCTGCCAGGTGGGCATTGAGCAGGTGCATAGGTGCACAGGAGGATAGAACTGTTGAACGTTATGTGAGAAGACACTATGCCAGGTGGGCATAGAGACAGTGTGCAGACAAGCACAGGAGAAGAGAACTCCTTTGAGTTCTGGAATTCATAGGAAGAATCTATTGAGGGATCTTCACAGGGTTGATGAACACCCTGCGGACTCAGTAAGAGGTTGCTTGAGTAGAGGGATAGCCAGGAGGGCATCCAAGTATTCTCCATATGTGGGAGAAGGAAGTTGAAGATAAAATACCTTAGGTGTCTGAGCGTTTGAGAAGCTCAGGAGAGACAGCATAGTGTATGCACGAAGACTCTACAGGAGGTAGCAGTCAAATCTTCAAAGGTTGAAAAAAGACTCAGGAGGAGTCAATGCCATTGAGAGCACAGGCGAGGTTCAAGTTGAAGAGATCACAGAAACAAAGACAAAGGTTGAGGCCCTTGAAAAATTTAATTTCTCCCAAGGTTGGGAAGAAGGAGTGCGCAAGCTCAGGAGGGAGCACAACAGTCGTCAGATCGGTGGGAGAATAGATCTAGACCATTGGTTTTCGTGTCCAGGGAGCAGCAGGAGGAGCGCACAAGAAGAATGGATCTGAATCGTCAGATCTAGAGCGAAGTACCCGACAGTCGTCAGATTGGTTGGGAGCTTCATGAGGCTTAGCCTCGTGAACAAGAGGGTGAAATTCCCGAAAGGCATTGAGGCATTGGGATATCGACACTCAGGAAATCAGAGATCCTGAGGTCGATAAAGCTAGGATATTTCAAGTCCCAAAACAATGAAGGAATCACAACCGTCCATCTCGAGAGGATGCATGGCAGTGAGCGAGGCCATTGGAAGAGGAGAAATCCCAAAAGGAGGTTTGGCTCATCGGGGTTTCACATATCAGGATATCAGAGATCTCGATGACACGAGATCGGGAAATTTCATGGTAAAAGTCTCGGGAGCAATCTGGACCGTTTGTTATGGGGACACGTGGCAGAGATCGAGTGACCCGTTGGTATATCGGCTACAGGGGTTTTGAATTGACAGTGAAATATTGTCATAGGAGGATCGCGGATCCAAAGGGCAATTGCATTTTGGCATTGGAAAGCCTGAAACCCCGATGAAAGGAATATAGGGCTGCGGTCTTATGGGATAACGGTTGTATGGACCAGGAGCTTAGCTAGGAGGGCTAAGGCGTAAAGGCACATATCAGTGAATTGACTCATCGGTGATCGGGATATTGCGGGGATAGAGGTTCGTGACATCGAGGTTCGCGAAACCCTAAATCCCAACAAAGGATATAAGGCTGCAGTCATATAAGAGGCTAGTCATATGGACTAGAGGGCATAGCCAGGAGGGGCTAAGGCCGAATAAAGCATCGTATCGGTGAATTGGAGTTCGAGAGCTCAAGAGGGTAGGAACTCTTGACAACGGGGATCACGAAACCCCGAAACTCGAATTTATCATTGGGGAAAAGTCACGGTGGAGTGTCGAAGACTGTGCAGGGAAAGAACAAGACCTGTGGATCAGGTTTTTAGGAGGGATTCCAGCAGGGAATCAGGAGAGCTAATTCATCTCATGAATGAGTGATAGATCGATCCTGTGAGCGGGCGAAGAGAGGTAGGTAGCTCGTGCCTACGTCATGTTCCCTCTTTTCCTATAGTTTGATTTTATCACAAATATTTTAACTTATTTCCGATTTTATTTAGTCCTTTATTTAAATTTAGACATAGACTTAGTCCAGATTTAGGATTAAACTCTAGCTTTATTTCTAAGTTTATTATTTACTGAATAATTAATACCCTTTCCTATCAAGGTTTAAGAATTTTATCAATTCTCTAGGCCATCTACATTTATTGAATCACATTGTAATTCTATGATGTTCCCTTCATGACACACCTCCATGCTCCAAGGGTGCCACTCACCTTTGACTAGTTTTGAAAGTTTCTCTGACCCTTAGATTCAACACTCAATTGGGTCGACCTTGTGACAGACTAAGGGCTTCTAAGGAATAAGGATTTTTCCTTATTGCATTCCCCTTAGATTTATTCATGAGATACTATCTCAATATTCCCTCATGAAATCATGTACCTCTCAATATAGGTAATCATTAACATATAGTTCAGGTCACAATGAGAGCACTAGTAGGCTATGCCAGGGACACTGCCACACCTCTCCCTCAAATTTTTGTTTTTTGTGCATGGCCCCTTTACTTCTTATGTGAGTCAGATTAGAAGCATCGTTAGGTGTACATCCACTCTAAAAAATAGTGTCAATAATACATATACATAAATAATACTGTAATCAATCATATATCACATGTGCATAAAATGAAATAATCAAACAAATATAATCCTCTCCCTGACTCAATCCAGATTCTAAGGAAGTCCATTGATGTCATCAACATCCATAACATGTCATGTGTCCTGCACACTTAGGAGAACTCGTCAATAATATCTGTCAATACATATATATCTGAAAGTAATAATGAATCACAATACATCTTCATCATCATACATAAATCATAATCGAAATGAAATCATAATGTACCATTACCAGATCACTTGCAAGCAAGTTTCCTAAAAGAATAGGTCAATATAAGTGTGCTCAATAGAACGAGATGCTACATTAATAAAATCAAGTATGAATTTTCATGACTGAAAATTCTTCAATAAAAATGTTTAATACTTGTGGATATTACAACAAACTAGAAACAATTCACAAGACAACATTACAGACCTTCAATCCTTCATAATGCACTTTTAGAACAAGAAATACCACAAGAAAATCCCTTATACTTCTCTTGCATGCCTTTAGATCCAATAAATAAACCCTAGAAAGTTTAGAACACTTCATATCACTTATTTTAACTTCATAATTGATCTCTTACTTTCTTTCCCTACAAATTCAAAAATAAATTTTGTATTTATAGTAATTATATCCCCACTTTTTGAGCTGAGTTGTAAAGACTGGCAGAACTGACCTCAATTTTTTGGCTGGGTTGTGAGACAGATGAATTAATATCTCCTTATTACTAAGGAGCTAGAATGAATTCTATATACCACTGGAAATTTATCAAAGTAATATTTCCATTCATATTACTTTTTCTTCCATTTGATCTAGGCATGTAGGGTATAACTTCCTTAAAAGATAGGGTATCCAAACTGCCCATAAAAAATACAAAAGTAATACTTTCAACAATCTCCATCTAGCGATCTTTTTTTTGACATACAAAAGTAATACTTTCAACCCCCTGCCTTTGAGATCAATGAGAACAATATTTCCAACAAAATGTAATAGTGTAAAATTTAAAAGTAAGATATACCTCGCAATATTTTTTCATATTAAATAAATTCAATGGTAAACATGCTAAACATATTATAACTTATCTCCTCCATTACCTCCATACCTATAACTTTCTCTAATTTCTCCATGATATATGCATTGGGTGGATCAACCAACAAAGTTGTAGAGGGTTTTCTATTGACTAAATCCCTTAAATAATGATCTTTCGATGAGGAGGGAACTCTATTTTTTGCAGAAGTATAGCAAGGTTGGAATCATTGTCAATACTTTAAAAGAATTTAAAGTCATCTCGTTGTGTACACTTAAAAATAATTCCCTACTAATCCTTTGGGATTTCCTACTTGAAATCTATTTTGTTATTTATATAATCCATATAGTCATCAATGGTAAGAAACAAGACTATGGTTTTCCCAATGTAATAAATTATATAATATGAAATCATGCTTAGACATCATAAGGCTCTCAAGGTACTACCTCATTATTATTTCCGTTGAGAGATTGATTTTTTATCACACACTATTTGTATGGGAATCACATCACACACTTGACGTGCATAAAAATTTATATATTTGATGAGAAACAATATTGTTGCAACCAAAAATTAAAATTAACCCCTATATTGACAAGTGGTATTACAAGTAGCATTTAGTGGTTATTTCTACCAAATTTAAAAAACTCTTCCTTTAAGAATTACCCATTTTTTGGTTAAGATTACTAATATTTTGTTACACTACTCTTGGTAGCTAGTATCATTGTGACCAACAACTTCTAATCAAATCTTAAAAATTTGTCTAGTCACATCTAATACCGTTTCATCCAAAATCTTAAAATTAATACGCAAATCGAAAAGTGGTGTTGTGAGTAGCTCTCTCCATTTTTTATGATTAAAATTTCATATTTTATTAAAACCATATCCTTGACAATTTGGTACCATTGCAACTAAAACTTTTAAATCAACACTAAATTTAAAAATACCACTACAAGCCTCGATAGTTTTTTAAGATTAAAATTAACGTTTTTTTAACCATAGAATAATCAGGAAAAATCCACAAAATAGAGAAAAAATCATGATTTATAAAAATAATTGGAAAATAAAAACATGTTAAATACCAAATAAAATGAAAAAAAAAAAACACTCTTTCCTCACCCTTGTTAAAAAGAAAAATTAGTAACTAAGAATATAAACTTACACACAAATAAAACAAATTATTAAAAAATATTTTTTAAAAAAACATTAAAATTAAAAACAAATATAAAAAAACAAAAAAATTGAAAACCATTACCATTAATATTAATATTAATATTAATAATAATAATAATAATACTAATAATAATAATAATAATAATAATAATAATAAAAATAAAAACAAAAACAAAAACAAAAACAAAAACATGCAATGGGATTTGGCCAGAATTTGGGCAGACGATGTATCATTGGATTGGTGATTTCACTCCTTACCCCCTTCCATTTTAGTAATTGTAGCCGCCAACAAAAGGCTGTGACAATTTACAAGCTATCACTCCATTTAGGAAAAAACATCCAATCTCCAAAGGGAGGGCTTTGGACACTCTTTAGGAAGAGATCTCGATTTCCCAAATAGAGGGGGAGAACAAAAGGGTAGATTTTAGGAACTGTACCCTTACCTCCAATTACATGATTTTTCTTTTTCTTTTTAAGCATGGTTTTGATTTTATAATTTTTTAAGCACGTTTTTATTTTTATTTTAATTATTTTATTTTAAATATTTATATATTAAATAAAAAAATTATTTTAAATAAATTTGTTTTGTGAAGTTATTCAAATTTTATTTATTCAATTATTTGGTATGCGTGGTGTTTTTTTTAAGGAGAGTGGGAGAGGAATGGGTATTCTATTATTTATTTAATGTAGCATTTTTATTTTAAATTTGTTTTCAAAAACTATGTTTGTTTTCCTACTTTTGAGTTGTTTTCCCAATAAAACTATGGTTTTAAATAGTTTTGATTTTAATTTTGAAAAAAATAGAAAGTAAATTTTATAGCATTTTTTCTCAATTAAAAGTTTTATTTTAAGATTTTGGTTGCAACAATACTAGTTTTCAATGTTATTATTCTAAACGAGTTGTAATTTTCACCCATAAAAAATTGATAGGGAGATACGTATAGGACCACTTTCTAATTGTAGGATTGATTTTAAGCTTTTTGATGGTATCAATTATGTCGATGCGAGTGTTTCAAACAAGTTGTATTTTTTACTTCAGAAAATGTTAGTGATGTTGGTTTTAGTTCAATTGTTCATTTTAAATTCTTTATTGCGATGATACTAATTGTTAAAGACATGGTTCTTTGCAAGTTGTAATTTTAGTCTCGAAGAAAAAGGTAGTGTTATTGATAAAATAACTATTTCTTTCAAGATTTTATTTTGAGACTTTTGTTTACTACATTCTGCGGATTTAAGTCAATAATTAGAAAAATTATAATTTTAACCTATAAAAATAAAAGATTGATTATGTAGTAACACTTTTTAATTCATAGATTGATTTTGGTCTTTTTAAATTAAGATGTATATTTTAAAACACAAAACAAATATTATGAGGTCATACTTCACATTAAGTCAATGATCACATTGCAAGAATATCATAAAACGCTTCATCTGCAAGATATTATACCATAGTATACTATTTTTGGTACTCTAGGATTTTCGTGAAACACTTACCTTACAACTTCAAGACATTTCTAGTTAGCATATCACTTCCTCATAATTTAAAATAATTATTAAATTGATTTTATTACATACCTTAACATCTCGCAGTATCAATTTTGACCTAGTTTTTCTACATGGAACACATGTAAACTCCTCTCCATAGTGCCCAATTTCCCTCAAAATACTTGAAATAATTGTAGCCTTAATCGAGAAAATATAAAATCCTCTCCATAGTCCCCAATTTCCCTCAAAATACTTGAAATAAATGTAGACTTAATCGAGAAAATAATTTCCTATGAGATTATTTTATAATGTGATTTCCAAAATGCCTCACATTTTCTAATTGTTCTATTCATAGGGTTTGAAATGGACACCCTTACTTTTATTTCTCTTGGGCTTGACATGGATTACTCGTCTAGACTTTTGTCTACATCTATGAAGATGGACTAGATTTCGTCGTCTTCTAAATTGTCACAATGGTCATCATCTATAAAAGCCACAACATTTTTTTTTTCCATCATTAACCAGGATGAAACATTGTTTTTTCCATCGTTAACAAGGATGAAAACTATGCCACCATAGCTTTAAAACCAAATGAGCCATACAATTTTGACGATGAATATCTACAAACTAGACAAAGAGTTGAAAAGTTCATTTTCATGGAGATGTTTTTCTTTCCTATGGTTGATATAATTTTTTTTTTTTTTTATATATATAAATGATTTCAAAACTTATTCAAACATAGAATTATTATCATTATTTCTTATTTCATAGATTGGTTTGGGTTTCTTAAGATCTATCTAGTTTGTTATGGAAGATATTTTTTAACTATTAAATATTATGTGTGTTTGGCAGATTTTTTCATGAATTTGTTATGTTGTTGAGAAAAAATTCATGTATAAATATGTGTGTAATTAAATAACAAATACATGTAGAATAATTTCGTTGTGTATACAATATATCTACTCTCCACTACTTTATCTTGGTATTAGATCTTGTCTTCACTTCACTCCCTCATAAAAGGGCCAACGAAAATGAGAAATATGTGAGTGTATGATCCGTTGTAGCAGTAGGTTTAGGCTGTGAGAGTAGATATTTTTCTTGTTTTTTAAGAGAGTGTTGTGTGCTCATTGTTTCGAGAAGTAGACAACCTGTTATAGCTATCTGTAGTGTATTTGAAGAGAACCAGAAATTTGTGAAGGAGACCGTCATGAAAATTATTGATGTCTCCGTTACAAATTCAGGTATCATATATTGTTTGTGTATCAAGGACATTTTTGGATCTGAATCTGATGGTAAATCAGATCTGTCTGATCTGTCTGATTTATTACATGATGCGATTATAAGTTCATTAGTTAGCACATAGATCTATCCACATACATGAATTGTTGCTAGAACTCTATAAGTATGGACTTGTTTTGTATACATGGGATGAATATTGATTATAGAGAAGATTTTCGACTAATGGGATGTAAGTTTAAATGTCTTGCATTCAACCATTACGAATTTTTATTTTTTTTGTGGATTTATGTTCCCGGCTTGTGTTGGACTGTGTAGAACGTGGAGGGAAATATTTTCAATGAGATTGTGGAACTTCCTCTGTTGTCCGATGTGCTTAAATTTCCAGTTTATTTGAAGAAGCCAGGCCCAAGAAACTTACCTGGAAAATATGGTAGAATCCACATCGATATTAATTAGTAACCTATATTTTTTAATGTGAGAAGTGTATATTAGCATTATTTCAGTTTGTGAAATGAATTATGAAGTATCAATTATAGAGCATAGAACAGAGTAACATAATTTAAGTTAGTGGTTTGTAGGTAATTAGGTGTCATAAAAACATATCACTAATCCGATTATGTCTATAATTTATTATAAGTTGGTGTTTTTTGTTGTCCTTCGATGCTTTAATAACAACAATTAAAGGTTATTTTTGTGTGATTTTGTTTGTGAAAAGGGTCAATTTATATGATTGACCATTGGATACTTTCAGTATCTAGATTGATTTTCTAGATAACTAGAAAATATAGCACCATACCATGTACTTTGATAGATGGAAGTGTGTCAATACAATGATTCAGTATATAGACTATTCTTCAGGGTATGTCATGAATTGTGAATCCTATAAATACATCGTTCATGGTCAAAAGCAATGGTATTTTCAATGACTAATTTGGTAGCTCGATGTTGATGGTTTAGAATGAGCATACTCCATAAGATTTCAATGTGGGTATAAATTCTAATGAAGATGAGACAAGACACAGATCAAAGTTTGGAAAATGGTTTTTGTAAAATGTGTTTAATTGATTTCATTATTGTTCGTAGTGATGTAAGCATTAAATGAGGGTGTTATAATTAATGATTATGTTAGAGATTCATTTGATTTTGTTAAGATCTAGTTGGCTATGAAAGATCTTCTCCAACTAAGATCCTATTTATTTCTGTGTGGTTGAGAGATTGTCTCATGAATTTGTTATCTTTCTCAGAGAAAATTTCATATAGAAATATGAATTTCATTGAATAATAAATACACATAGAATAGTTTTGGTGTGTATATAATATGTATACTCTCTACTATTTTATCTAGAACCTATAATACCTATAACATACAAAATATAATAAATAATGATAAAAATTTAAAAAAATATAAATAATCTTAAAAATATAAATATTATAAGAATAACACATAAATTTAAAAAATAAAAAATAAAAATAATTTTAAAAGTATCAATATTATGAACACTAGAAGATATAATAAAATACATATTTACACCACTATTTTCTCCATTGTTTTGAATCAAATTTACATAACTAAAAAATATTCTAATAACACTAGAAGATATAATAAAATACATATTTACACCACTATTTTCTCCATTGTTTTGAATCAAATTTACATAACTAAGAAATATTCTAATACATTTAAATTTGCACCTTAGAGAATTCACAATACAAGTGCAAAAAGAAATTCAAATATTACAAACTATCATATTAGATATGAAAAAATATTATAAGCACTATCATATTAATTTAATGTACAAATACTTAAAACTTATTATATTATTTTTTATTTTTTATTTTTCAATTTTTATTAAAATATAATGAATTTTAATAATTTAAAATATAAAAATAATATTATAAATTGAAGGAATAAAATAGAAATTATAAAAAAATAAGGAAAAACATTTCTTTAGGATAACAAAATTATTTGAGAATAATTCTTATAAGGGTATTTCCATCATTCATAATAGAAAATTTAAAAGATTGAGAGATTTGAGTTCAAAGCAATTTTGCGAGTCTAATGAAAGAGTGAATGATAAAGATATCAAAAAGGAAGTGAAAATAAACAAAAAAAATTGGATAAAGGGATTACATATCATTGGGTTACACACCTCCTTATTAGTAGTCATAATTCATAAACATGGTTTCCTAGAAAGAAGATTCATAAATCATTTATTATTTTTTGAAGCGTTTCAAAAGTTCAAAGGGTCATAAGACAATGATAGTTTTCATAACCTCATCTTAATGACAGTGAGAATACTAGAGCCAAGATATAAAAAGACAAGTATAAAAAAGTTCATCTTGGCACCCTTTGATATCCTAAATGCCTTCCTACATTTCAAAGATGTTGTTGGATAGCTTATCTTCTTCCTTATTATCTTCCCGATAAACATGAGTAAAAGTGATGTTGGATAAGGAACATTTTAGTTGTTTAACATCTCAATAGAGGGGTTTATCAATATTCATTATATCACAAGGAGAAGGTCTTATATAACTTGAGGAGGAGGTATTAGTTTTTCCATAACAAGTAGGAGAATCGATTTTAGGGTTGTAAGTTGACTTTAGTTCTTTTAAAAATGGATAGTATTGGTTTTGAAACTAAAGGAATGATTTTGTGAGAGGAGCATTACACTCCCTGCTCCTCCTTTGGTAGAGCTACTTCATTTGTTCCATTAAAAAAATCTCTTATATTTTTAGTGCCAGTGATTATGATAGAGTTTTGAGTGTGATGATGTATTGATGAGTATTGAGGAAAGGTGCTCTATATATCCATACTTTGGGAGAAACATTTGAAGGCAAGAGTGTCCTTGTTTTAAAATATTTTTTCATTTCTTGCAATCTAGACCCCCGAATCCATGGTGATGGGAAAGGATTTGTAAGATATTTATTCTTTGACTCTATTCAAACTCCTTAAGGAATGTTCAAATGAGTTCCTTTTAATTTGGATTTCAACCCTATAATTTCTTTAATTTTGTTTCAAACCTGCTTGGTGAAGCGATAATGGAGGATGATATATATATTTGTTTCTAGATTGGATTCACATATGATACATATTCCATGACACTCAAATCTTCTATTTAGAATCGTTCCCTAGTTTAAGGCTCTATTTGTAACAACCCCTCAAGCGTCGACAACATGCGCCTCAAAACAAGTGAAATTATTTTTTTTTAAACCGGAAGGTAACAATGATCACAGTCAATCAATGCAACTCGACGACGAACACAATGCACATAATAGAAGAAACTGACCACAAAACAACCTAGCATACTAGCACATCACACAATTGTATGCAACATACGAAAATCAATCAGAAAAAAAATAAAAATGACTACCCTCCCATCCTACCCTGGAAGGTTAGGACCTTCAGGACACATAAGAAACACTCAAACCTAGGTTCCCATCGATCTTGACCATTTAAGGACTTAAGGTGGGTGATTGTTTTGAGGAACAAGGATATCTATAAATCCCTCCAAACAAAAGAAAGACCACCACTACTAATAAAAAACAACACCATTCAATCCAACACAACAACTTCCACGATAAGTAGCTAGAACCCTCCCGACGAAAGAGAGATTGCTATTAAACATTACAAACTGGTACAACCTCAAAGAAAAAACAACAACATCCACATCGAAAGGCACATTACCCTAAGCCAGGTTTCATATGCGCTATCGATCAACACTTAGAATGATCTCAACTTAAGGATTCATGTTGCCATGGTGTGGCGAGCGCACAAGAATCCCGAGCACAACCGACATCTAACCCTTTAACAACAACCAATATGTCATGGTACAAACTTAAATTGTCAGTAATCCTAAATACTAAATAACATGTTCATTAATAATAACGTAATATGGAATTGAATAACATCTAAGATAATGTAATTCCATTTATGAAATATTATAAAATCTTGAAAAACTCCAAGAATCGTATATTGAAACCCTACTTAAATGAATCACTACTTGAAGGTCAATTTACATTCCTAGTGCTAAACATAACAAATTGTATGTCTTTGTTAAATCACATTGTTTATGTTAGATGATCCCCTGTATCACATGCCTATAAACATCTAGATTCCTTGAAATGATTCAATAGAAAAGTTTTTCCTAGAATTAATCTTGTGGAAAAGTAAAACAATATTCGCTGATGTATACCCTTGTAGAATTCCTAAAATTCTTAAATCAATTTTGTAGACAAATAAACAATAATAAACTTTTTCAGAAATCGTAAAATTCTTAAATCAATTCAGGACAAATACAATAATAATAACTCAATAAACTTTGCAGAATTCCTAAAATTCTTAAATCAATTATGTAGACAAATATAACAATAATAACTCAAATAAACTTTTGCATATTTATTAAAGGACATCGAAGGTTATTGACGAATTGCAGAGGTAATATATATCTGTGTGTAATAAAGGTAGAATTCCTTGTAATAAAGGTAGAATTCCTTGTGTTACTGAGGCGCTACAGCTACGAATAGTAAATAAATCTGCTTAGTTTATAATTTAAATTCAGGAAGCAATAAAAATGTCTGGGTAGAATAATTAATTCGTTGTGCATTCACTGCCAAAAAGAGGAAATAAACACCTGGAAACCACTCAAGATTTCTCTGAGTAAATTAAATCGCGTTGTAGTTAAATAAAAGGGAATTAAAAATCTGCAAAAATAAATAGATACCCAGTGTAAATAAGGATCCGAGGATGAATGGAATCGGGGTGGATAAATTCGGGATCTCTATCACACACAAAATATGGGATCTCTGTCACGCACAATCAATCGGGGTGGCACAACAACAAGCACGCTGGTGGGAAAAATTCCGAGTTTTCGCTGCGAATGAAATGAGGTGTACAAGATAGAAGAGAAGGGTTCATAAATTCCTGGGCAGTCCAGGCCCGATTGGAGGGACAAGATAAACTATACAAAGTAGTGATCGGACGCACAAAGAAATATTCTTCTTATTAAAAACATCAAAATATATAGTGATCTCCTCTGGGAGGAGCAATGCACATGAGGAATGTAATAAAGGAGAATGGGAATCTATCGCATGCACTCCGAAATATTTCGAGGCAACTGGACGTGCACAGAATTAAACCACCGATTGGCAGCTATGGATGTCACAGGATTACTAAAAAAAATTTCTCCTCCAACCAGAACAGTATACGGCGATGTAATTCCAGTGAATAGATTCAATTGAGAAGCTTCATAATTTTGCGATCCAAAGTCACAGCGTTTTGCAGTGGCTACATCTTGTCGATTTTGGTTTTAGTGTGTTCGCAATACTGGTTGGAAGATATACAAATGCCTTAAATTTTTTTAAGTATTTACCTTTATCATTCAATAGCTCAAAACTTTTGGGTTGTGTCCATCATTAAGTATTAATTCTAAGCCCAGGTATCAATCCCGAGTGGAAGTGTTGAACACCAAAGAGAGTGCCAATAAGAGAGTTCATGAAAGTTTATATGTCATGAACTACGCGTCTAAAATTGTACGGTAGTTGTTGAATGTAAAGTTATAGGGATGAAGGTTGTTTGGTTTGTCTTACCAAGGAAGTAGTGATGAGCTTTGAGACGGAAGAAAGAGTTGTTTACAAAAAAAAATGTTATAAGTTTCGGAAAGGAAATCCGACCATGTGCCTACTTTGTTACAGTTGAAGAGCCGGATCAAACCCCCCTTCTTTCTTGAATTAATCACGTAGGGATTCAAGTTGAGAGATTCATATCTATCGTAAAAAGAATTGGAAAAAAAAATGGACTCAAAAGCTGGTACCTCTATTGTGTATTAATTACCTAACAAATTGAATAGTAAACAGAGTTGATCATCTCAAGGGAGAGGGATCACTAGTTAGCGAATCAAAGGAGATGAAGAACTTGGAGGAAGCCATAGAGTTTCTCCTTGAAGAAAACGATAGTGATGTATTTTGAGAAGAAGAGTTACGACATCAATCAACAATGTGTAGTATTGCTGAGAGAAACCATATCGGGAGAGTAAGGTAAGAAGGTGGAAGTGGAAAACTCCAGGGAGGCAGCGAGATTACAACATACGAGACTATAATTTCTTCTTCAACTGAACATTGGAAGACTAAAAATATGAACCTTTTAGAAGCAACAATATGAACATTTTTAAAGCTAAGAACTGAAATTTTGAAGCAAAGAATCGTCACTGAGGGCGAAGAACCGAAGCCCGTACTTTCACTCTGTCCAGATCCCACTTGCCAACCGATGGGACCTCACCAGTACCTCCCAACCAACCTTAGGGGTAATATTATTCCCCTACATCCCCCCATGCCACAAAGGAGCTATGCACACAATACCAGAGAATGCTATCTTCCCAGCTCGTTTTGCAAGGTCGAGGTACAACTTGTTACTCGAGTTGAGTTTCCCATCCTCCATAAAAGAAAATTCAATCCAAATAAACTTTCGGTAACGTAACGTTACGCAGACCAGATGATGATTCATACTCCTCCTTCTCCATCATTTTTATAGAGGTTCCTAGTTATTACTTTCCGAATCCCTCATTAGACTACTTTTTCATTTATTTAATTAGGAAAAACCTCCCCCGTATACATGTCGCCCGATCCCCTAGTTGCACTCGAAAATCTGTTTATTAATTAATTAAATTTGTCTATTTCCCAAACCCATCTAAAATCATTCCTAAAAATGCTCCTCGGTGTCCCATTATTCCCTTACAATTCTTAAATGATTTATGGCTTACTTAAATCCTAGTGGAGTTCATAATTAAAAATCTCCAAATGCTAGATTCCTTACTAAGTTAGATACCACCCACCGAGTCCCCCCCGGCCCCCCTCTCCCCTCCCCCCTTTTTAAGTTTCCTCTCTTCTTTAAGTTTCCATTTTTCTTTTAGTTTCCCTTTTTATTTTTAACTACGTTCTCAATTAGTAAGTTTAGACAAACAACCATTTACCCCCTTTTAATAATTAAACCTTCATTAAAATTTCCACTTAATTATTAATGCTTGAATTTTCTTTACCCCATACTTGTAACATGTCTAATTTGTTTTTTTTTGTTCAAAGGTTTGACTCAGACCTAGGTTTTCAATTAAATAGGTTTGGTGATAGTTCTTAGGAAAGATTTGTTATTAAACTTTACTTATCACATCATTCATTGTAAGGTCGACCAGGTCCTAAGAAGGCGTAGTTTTTTAGGCATTAGGTTTATTAAATTATCATAGTTAAAGTCA
>JASDQU010711616.1:12113-24023 GCA_032191745.1 Picea mariana
TGGAATCCACTGGCGAGAAATGGTTCAAAAACTCAAAAATTCAAGAAGTTCCTTGGAGCCTCTTCATGACCTCCAGGAAAATCAATTGCTACAAAAAGGTATCCCTATTTCTTTGGTGAAATCTAGGTGGCATGGCCTTCTACTGATCCTCAAACAATTTGTGACCTGTGAGGTTCATTATGGTTTAGTTTTCTTCTATCATATACGACTGCTGATGCATTTCATTGGTTTTCAATTAAACATGCCTTTCTATCTGTTGAGAAGCCTGTACAAAATGTCTAAAAGGTATAAGAGACAGAGCCTTGACTCTAGTCTTTTCCACCATGGCTTGATTAAAATTCTGTTGATTCACCATTTGACAACCGTGGGCAACTGCTAGGAGGGATTTTTAACGAGAAATGATTTTGTTACGATCATTCCTGTAGAAAGCCCTAATTCAGATGAGCCATTGATAAAAAAATAACTTGACCTCCCAATTAATGAACCAGACTCTCTTAATAGAAACCCTCTAGATGAGATAAGGCCAAGTCAGTCTTCACATGAGAAAAAGGTTGTTGAATCGGAGTTAGATAAACCTCCTGTGCCTATTTTTGATGTTGCTTAGAACATTACTATGAACCCCGATGTCAAAAAGTCTTGTAAACAAACGAAACAAAAACAAACAACATTAGGGTTTCAAAACAAAAGAGCAGGTCATCTTATTTCAAGAAAAATGAGGAATCAAACCAACTCTCATTTGAGCTCGATCATCCCAATCGAGGTCAATGAGTGCTCAGATTATGAAATTGAATATTTCCTGGCTTGGGAAGACCAGGATTGTCAAGGTTTTTGTCCTAATGAACCTTATGACTTTGTTACGAATATACCACCATGTTTGAAGGGTGAGAAGGGGTTCTCTGGGATTGGGTTTGGTCAAACTAGCAGGAAAAGCTGATACAATCATGCTTGACTGCACGCTTCACCAAGAGGTCGTTCCTTCAGTACAGTGTGACGTTTGTCTGCATTGGATTGAACGATATTTCACAAACATTCCCATCCTTCAGGCTCAGATTAAATCAATCACAGCTCAAAGTGAATCAATGGGATAAGAAAATATCAACATCAGAGTAAACGTAGAGAGGAGGGCCAAACACCTTAAAAGGATAGGGAATATAGTGATAAAAAAACACAAACAATGTTAAATCCATAATCAATTCCGAGCTACCATGATCCATCTTTAGTAAATTGTTGATATGGTAAAACGATTTTCCTCTTATTATATTCATGTTATCTATTTTGAATCGAATTAGTTTGAAATTACATTTTGTTTGCTAAGATAAGACTGGCTACAGAATCTTTCGATTATATAGCAAGTCATTTTAAATAATTGATTTTAGAAATTAGTTATTAGAAATCATCTAACTTATTCTTGTTTCATTTTTAGGGAATAGTAGATCTTGATGTTGATCATCTAGTGGAAACATGTTCGATTTTTCATTAGAATGATTAGTTTTTCCTTTTCTGTTTGCTTTTGCAAACTTTTATTATTTTTTGG
Source organism: Picea mariana (assembly GCA_032191745.1). Classification (NCBI taxonomy): domain Eukaryota; kingdom Viridiplantae; phylum Streptophyta; class Pinopsida; order Pinales; family Pinaceae; genus Picea; species Picea mariana. The sequence continues at coordinate 13,648 of JASDQU010711616.1, forward strand.
GAAAAATCAACTCAGTTATGAGTGGATGTTAGCCCTCTATTTTTGTAATATTTTTGATCTCATGAGATCCTATCCTATCCTAGGAGATAGGAAGATTGGATTTCAAAACATTGTAAATACTCTTCATTTTAGAAGGAAAAGGCACCTTTACCTGGAACAAGTTATGGACAAATGATTTCAGAACTTAATGGAACAACTTATAACAATTCGTCTTTAGACCAATGTGAATGTTGTCTCATTTATGTTTTGTCTCTATTATTTTGGAACAGTAATGGGTTGTATATMTTTAGTCTCTRTGACATGTGATATYCCATTTTATTTGATATTTTAAATGTTGTCTCTAATTGYTGTGAGTTGATATATAATATGAACATTCTACATTGAGATTTATATTACTGTGATCATTCATAATTACAAGATCATCGTGTATACTTGTCTGTCATTTTGTTCTCATATTTCTGGCTGCCAACAAACATCTAGAGTTTGTTCTGGAGGCATGATTATCAGCCTGTCATAGATTTTTCTTGCAGGCAGAACAACTGGATTATTGGATTGCACATAAGACATAGACATGATTTAAAACTCAGGTTAGCTTCACTTCTATTTCACTTTTGTTAATTTTCCTATTAGTTAAACAAGATAGTTTTAGATTGGCTTTGACCATTTGTACATCTTTGTTTCACAACTTAGTTAGTTCAAGTTTCATTAGACTTATAATTAGAAAAAAGAAAATACAAATATGTGCTTTCTTTATCTTCTTTTGAGACTGATTATAAAACATAATTTTTTGCAAAGCTTTTGTCAAAACTTGCAACCTGTAAATACTGTTTATAAGTGACATGTTCATACTTTCTTTTCTTATTAACATAGTTGTAAATAATTAGATTAAAGTTCATATGTTATTATAGTCTTAGTATTAGTTAGTTTATCTCTTTTATTTTAGGACCCTAGATTGTCTAACGGAGCCATTAAACCCGTCAGAATAGGTTACACCAAATGTCTTGGGTTATTTAGACAACCCCGGACCGGATCTATTCTTCCAGTTGATGGCTTGTCAAATTTTCCTATCAAGAGGTCGCGACAGCAGAAATGGGGTTTGCGTCGATGATTTTTATGAATATGATTCTGAATCAGGGTTTGGATCCTTGTCTTTGATCTCGGCCACCAATGACTATTTTGAGTGACGTTCATCGGTGTCGTGCCAGGGGATTTTATGGAAATCACACCATTTTCCAGTGTCCTTCTTCGTATTTACGTTACCCTTCTTTTCTTGTGGCTTGGAATTGTTTTCTGATTGGTTTTTATGGCCGTCTTTACCATACTTTGGTTGTTGTGGATTTGTTGACCCAAAATCCTACTTGTTTTGGTGCCTAAATTTCCATAAGACTTTTTTGAGCTAGTTGGAATAGGTGGGTGGCCACCGATATCCACCTAGATTACTCTTCCCTCCTTAGGAATCAATGGTATTCATTGCATTGAGTGACTGGGGGAGATAGAAAAATGTTTGTTGAATCTGCATATTGATAAGATGTTTGCCTTGCTAGAGAAGTTGTGCTGCTTATCTTGTTGAAGGCTGTCACAAACATGTGGCTAGAAGGGTTGGACCTTTTTAACCAGTCTTGCTACATGAGATGACTGTGTGTAGAAGGAATCCTTCCACTTTTCTTCAATCTTGTCAATCTACTTCTGTTGGACAGAAGGTTCTTGGACCAAGGCTGCAGTGGTTGTGGTGCTCTTATGTTTACCTTTTGAACATACTGTGAAGAAGATGAATTTTGTAGCATGAGATAATACCTTGTAACAATGTTTAGGTGGGAAAGTAGTTGTAACTACCTTTGGTATTTTGTAGAGATGACCCCCCCAGAGTAAAAATGACACTACAGGGATGAGACTCATAAATAACATGGTGCTTCAACATATATGGTTGGCCCAATAGAACATCAAAAGCGTCCAGTGGGTAAACATCACATCATAGCTCATCCTTAAAGGGATGGATGTCGTATGACAATTGACACTTCTAGATGAAACAAAGGTCTTGTCCCTGGTGAATCCACCCAATGTTCTATGGTTGCAAGTGTGGTGTTTTCAAAAATCCCAATTGTTTGAATACCTCTGCTGAGATGAGGTTCTTTTTGATTCCACTATCAAAAATAAAATGTAGTGGGGCCCCCTTTACCCACATCTATGAATGAAAAAGGTGCTCCCCCTCTTCAGAATCTACTAGTTCTTATGGTTTAATTGTTGCATTCGTGGCATTATCAGTTGGGTCTACGTCGATGATTTTCCTTTTCCCATTATTTTTTGAATAATATTATGAATCTAGTTTTGGCTCCTTATGTGTGATCTTATCCAGCAATGACAATTTTGAGTGACAGTCATTGTTGTTGTGCCAAAAGATTTTGTGGAAATCACACCATTTTCGAGTGTCCTTCTTCGTCTTTCCATTACCCTTCTTTTCTTGTGGCTTGGACTTGTTTTCTTAAGGTCGGTTGTTAGGGCCATATTTACCATACTTTGTTTGTTGTGGATTTGAATACTTGAAATCCTGCTTGTTCTGGTGCCTAAATTTCTACTCGAGTTTAACAACATATCGATAAGCAACACCCAGTGATGAGATGTCCAGAAATTCTATTTCAGCTTGAATGTATCTATGTAGAGCGCCATGGTATTTCAGAACCATATGTAGCTAAGAGTCTTTGATACTCAGCTTGATGTGAAAGGTATGGAAGGTATTGGTGAATCAATTGGTGAATCATGACACTTCTTGGCCCCTCTCTTGTCGCAGTGCGATCCATATCATGTACTAGTCATCATAGTTGCCAATAGGGTAATATTGTTCCTTGGCCGTGTTCTCGCAAGAGTCAACTCTAGGCTGTAATAGATCCAAGAATTAGCACATTTTAAATGAAATAATAATTTGTATATTGATCAGTCATAGGAGGCTTCTAGAACTAGGTCCGAAATAGGCCTTTCAATCGCTTATAGATCATAAATGAAGAGGCATGACCTTGTTTGCCTAATTTAATTGAAATAAGAAAGATGGATAGAAGATAGGGGATGAAGGAGACTGAAACAAAGAGCTAGGTATCTAATTATGATAAGTATAATATTTATTTCAATAGAGGAATGACAAAATAAGTTTGAAATACAACATGCATATATATAACTTGTAATTTAGGCAGAAAAAATCAAGCTACATGTCTTGTTTTGCTCACAGCATAAATAGAGGAAAAACCGAACCTGACACGCTGCCCAATAAATGACTGCAACAGAGTTATTACTAAATTGGAGGAATTACAAGTTAAATATGTAAAATAATGAATAACAAATGAATGTAAACCTGAGAAAACAATACAAGGAAAAGAAAATTACACAGTGACAAGGTCTAGAATCTCTTGACATTTTGTTCTATATTCTTTGAAAAGGAATGCATTACAAACCTAGCCTCCAAGAGGCTCTCGGGCTGTTCCCCCACTTTTAAAATGTTACAAATATTCCTCATATAGGTATTGAGGTCGAAAATCCTCCCAAATCTAAAAGATAACAATAGTTACAATCAATTCTTGAAACGTTATGCCATAGAAAATGGGCCAAACTGCTGAAAACTGGGGCTGTGTTTATGGTTTTGTTTCTCTCGAATCGTGACAGTTGTGTATAAAATGAAAGATTATTTTGTGAATCTGTTTGTTATGAGAAAAAATATCTCTTTGTTCCCTGATATCCATTTTCATTTTCCCCAGATCTGCATTTTACAAACATGTGTCAAAATAGGAAAATATGAGATCCGAAAATTAGGGCTTGGAGATGGATTCGATTCTCCCAATATGTGACACCTGTAAGAAAAATGAGAGGGGATATTTATCTATTATGTGTTAGGCACAAAATCCTCCGACCGTTTCTCAAAATGATCCTCTAGTTGCTCAGAATCATCACTTGAAAATGATGACTCAGCATAGTAAAAAATGCCACATTTTTTAAAACGAACCTCATCTTGAAGGGGACTTTTGACTGCCTTCCAAAGATCCAAATGAAATTATGAAGACACAAATGGAAATATTAGGATCTTTGTATGTCTATCAAATATTCGAACATGGAAAATGGCCTCTCCAAGGCTGAGAAAAATGGTTTTTTCCCAAGGCAGTTTTTTGCATATGACCATGGTCGCGATTTCGGGTTTTCGGGTTTCGGGGAAATGGAGAAGTGGTTATTTAAAACCCTACATCGGCCAAATCCCTGAAATAGAGCCCAGATTTACATGTAACACCATTCTTGTGATTTCTATGCATATGACACACCTCGTTTGGGTCTCCTCGTGAGTCGTTCTTCATGCAACTTAACGCTCGAACAATTGGTGTGTTTCTTTGATCCTCACGTGAAAACCTCTCCTTGGAGTCTTGTGTGCATGTCTTGTGACTTGGAATATGTGTGGCTTACGGTGGATAATTCGAAGATTGGGAAGTGAAGATTAGTGGACCCAATGATTTTATAAAAGAGAATGATGTGATGGGTTTGGATTAATTAATATCTTTTCAAACTTTAAAATATAATATAAATTTTAAAATTATATAAAATAATTTTAAAATAATATATGGAAAGAGACAAACTTATAGTTTGATTGTGTAACTTGACACTCTTCACAATGAAGGAATTGTGAAGTAGGAAAAAACGAGAGACCTTGGGAAACATTTAAATCTTTTGATATCTTGACAGTAGAAAAGTTTGATGAAAAAGGTGATAGGTTTTAGAGTTTTTACTGCGGCGGAAAGGTTGCACCGAATGGCGTAAGGGTTTGATGGCTACACAAGCTTATGCCAGGAGACAAGGGTCTGAAAATAAGTGGTGTAACTAACATAATTTTTGGAGAAAGACACTGAGTTGAGAAATTTTCGACATTTGTTCCAACATAGGCTCCATTTAGGGATGGTGCTTTCCTGTAAAGTGCCAAGAATAGTAGACCACGTGCCTTCATCCATTGGGAAATCTAAAATCATCCTTATCAAAATTTGAACCATGTCATTTCACTTGCATCTTTCCGAGACAAAACAAAAAACTGCTTACGCATTCATTGGGCTATGGAGTCATAATGCCTTAGATCAAAACCATACTAGATGCCAAACTAAACTAGAAACATACTGAAAAACACCGTTATAATCTAATGCTCAAAGTCAAGCTTATTTATATACATCACCTACTCTAACTGATATCACTGCTTTGTTCAAGTATAGGAAATTTTCCAAATCAACCAAGCGAGTATCCGACTAACAATCTTGATTATTCTTCCATCTTTGTACACGAAAATGACAGGAGCAACTGCAAATTTCAAAACATGCCCTGGGAGCAGGTACTTATAGTTTTGAAATTCAGAATTGAAGAAGTTGGAAATAAAAGATTCAATCCCCCATTTTGACCCCATATAAACTGCTACTGGATCATAGAAGGGAAAAGATATACCACTTTCACAATTAACCCATACTTCCTCCTACTGGGCAAGCTATCTAAAATGCTTTTGTGCACTTTGTCCACCGTTGATTTTTTCTTCTTTTGGTGCATAAATGTCACATTGAAACTTACTAGTATGTTTCTCAATAGTTTCTAAACAGGGAGGAGAGATCAATTGTTTCATTAAYCCCTRCTTATGTCCTTCATATGCTTTCCAAAGATCTTTTTGATAGATGTCATACATAGGCTAATTTCTTTCAAGATGCTGCCAATTGCTTTCCTGCTAAACCAAAGTTTCTTGCTGCTCATCATCTTCAGAAACACTTTCATCATATTCATCAAACAAAGGAGGAAYGTCATAAATTTTTGTGTGTGATGAAAGAGAAATCTGCTCTTTTTGATATTCATCATAAAYAGACTGCTCATAGCACATTCCAGAACATTKACTTTCATAAATTTCTATTTTGTGAGGATCTAKCAAAGATGGMTAAATATCCACAGACTGATTTTCTTTTGGATTTACAACCGYGATCATACCTGAAATCTCTATTACATTTGGATGGTTATAATCCTCCTGAAACTCTTCATGAAATGGCTTTTTGGCAACATACAATTCATCATATTTCAGGAACTTTACTTGATCGTGAAACTGGTAAGTAAGGGATTCTACCATAGGAAAATGACTATGTTCTATATCAACAAACAACGATTGTATATGACCTCCCATAAGTTGTTGGTCTTCATGAATATTTAAACAAGTGATTTCATCATCATATTGTACAATTAAAACATTTCAACATCATTAATATTAAAAAACTCGTTATGAACATATTTCTCTTGAACAACATAATTAAAAATAGAGTCATATATAAATGAGCTTTAATCTAGTTCTTCATCTGAAAAATCATTTTCCTTTTCATTGTTGCAACAAATATGGTTGTGAAGGCCTTCTGACCTTTCCACTTCATCTTCATGGAGCTTGGTTTGATTTTCTTCTTGAATATGATCACAAGAGCTATCATATCCTGCTTCTTTATCAACCAACTCTTATTCATATTGATTGTCTTCATCGACTTGAGAAATTTCTGTTGTTCCTTCCTCCTCTTCAATAAGATTTGTTTGATCTTTTTGTCTTATGAATTCTATATTGCAGCAATCTTCAAAAAGGATTTCACTTGAATAGATCCTCTTACAATGTTGATGAAAAAATGTGTGGAAATATTTCAATGAAGGAATAATGGAATGGGGTAAATATTTATACCAAAGTCTAGCATCTCTTTCCAACGAAAACATAAACAAATTCATGAGGACATCTTCATGATGTACATTTAATTCATCCATGAGCTTGTGGAATTCAAGCAAGTGTTGAGCGAGATTTTCGTCGGCATATCCTCCAAATTTAGGGAGGACATCTTCCCAAATTTTGATGTCTAGAATAGTGTTTGGAAAACCATAAACATTTGTTAAGTCCAGAGGATCAAACCTTGCAGCGATCCAAGCAGTGAACGAATTCGACATTTTGAGACCAATGGAGTCGCTAGTGAATCATGTAGAGTCTTCGAACCAAGGAGTCTCCAAGTGAATTATCACAACCAATTGAATGCATATCCCTTGTTCACCATCAATCAATAGATCTAAACTTTTGTCATATCCCAGGGAAGATAACTTCGTTCCTCCATCCTTGACAAGGGCGCCAGAAAATGTTGTTGCAAGAGTTGACTCTAGGCTGTAATAGAGCCAAGCCTTAGCACATTTTAAATGAAATAATAATTTGTAGATTGATCAGTCATAGGAGGCTTCTAGAACTAGGTCTGAAACAAGCCTTTCAATCACTTATAGATCAGAAATGAAAAGTCATAACCGTGTTTGCCTAATTTAATTGAAATAAGCAAGATGGATAGAAGATAGGGGATGAATGAGACTAAAACAAAGAGATAGGTATATAATTCTGATAAGTATAATATTTATTTCAATAGAGGAATGACAAAATAAGTTAGAAAGACAACATGCATATATATAACTTGTAATTTAGGCAGAAACAATCAAGCTACAAGTCTTGTTTTGCTCACAGCATAAATAGAGGAAAAACTGAACCTGACAGGCTGCCCAATAAATGACTACAAGAGAGGTATTACTAAATTGGAGCCATTACAAGTTAAATATGTAAAAGAAGGAAGAACACATGAATGTAAACCTGAGAAAACAATACAGGGAAAACAAAATTACACAGTGACAAGGTGTAGAATCTCTTGCCATTCTGTTCTATGTTCTCTGAAAAGGAATGAATTACAAAACGAACCTCCAAAAGGCTCTTGGGCTGTTCCCCGCCTTTTCAAATGTTACAAAGATTCCTCATATAGGTCTTGAGGTATAAAATCCTCCCAAATCTAAAAGATAACAACAATTACAATCAAATCTTGAAACTTTCTGCCATAGAAAATGGGCCAAACTACTAAAAATTGGGGTTGCGGTTATGGTTCTGTTTATCTTGAATCACGACAAATGTGTGTAAAATGAAAGAGTATTTTTTTAATATGTTTTTTCTGAGAAAAAACCTCTCTCAATTCCCTGATACCCGTCTTCATTTTCCCCATATCGACATTTTACAAACATATGTCAAAACAAAAAAATATGAGATTCGAAAATTAGGGCTCAGAGATGGATTTGATTCTCCCAATATGTGACAACTTTAGGAAAAATGAGAGAGGATATTGATATATTATGTGTTATTCACAAAATCCTCCGACTGTCTCTGAAAATGATCCTCTAGTCGCTCAGAATCATCATTTGAAAATGATGACTCGGTATAGTAAAAAATGCCACATTTCTGAAAATGAACCTCATGTTACGGGGGACTTTTGAATGTCTTCCCAAGCTCCAAATGAAATTATTAAGACACCACTGGAAATATTAGGATCTTTATATTTTGATAGAATATTCGAACATGGAAAATGGCCTTTCCAAGGCTACGAAAAATGGTTTTTTCCCAAGGCATTTTTTTTCATATCACCGAGGTCCCGATTTCGGGTTTTCGGGCTTCAAAGAAACATAGAAGTGGTTATTTAAAACACTATGTTGGCCAAATCCCAGAAATAGAGACCCAATTTACATGTAATACCATTCTTGTGAGTTTTGGGCATACGACACACCTCTTTTGGGTCTCCTCGTGAGTCTTTCTTCATGCGACTTAACACTCGAACAGTTGGTGCGTTTCTTTGATCCCCACGTGAAAACATCTCCTTGGAGTCTTGTGTGTGTGTCTTGTGACTTGGCATATGTGTGTCATACAGTGGATAATTCAGAGATTGGGAAGTGAAGAGTAGTGGACCCAATGATTTTATAAAAGAGAATGGTGCGTAGGGTTTGGCTTAATTAATATCTTTTCAAACTTTAAAATATAATATAAATTTTAAAATTATATAAAATAATTTTAAAATAATATATGGAAAGAAACAAACTTACAGTTTGATTGTGTAACTTGACACTCTTCACAATGAAGGAATTGCGAAGTAGGACAAAACGGGAGACCTTGGGAAACTCTTAAAGATTTTGAGATCTTCACGGTAGAAAAGTTCGGTGAAAAAGGTGATAGGTTTTAGAGTTTTTATTGTGGTGGAAAGGTTGTGCTGAATGGTGCAAGAGTTTGATGGTTACACAAGCTTACGCTAGGTGATAAGGGTCTGAAACTAAGTGGAGTAAATAACATAAATTTTGGAGAAAGACACTGAGTTGAGAAATTTTCAACATTTATTCCAACAGACCACATCCACAAACAAATCCCAAGTGGGCTCGACCCGATATATTCTAGACTCGTCTATGGAAATTTTCTCCCAATAAGTCTCCCACCAATGTTTGACATGGGGGAGAGCTTTAAGGAGTGTGAAGGTGGTGTTTTCCCTATCATAAAAATTGTGAACAAAGAAATAACCTTATAGCAAATTTAACCATTTTTCTTGGGCATTTGCATCCATCTATCCTTCAAATATAGGAATATCAAAATTAAGTTGTAACTTGAAAGGCGAGGTGCCCCCAAAATATCCACTTTATGAAGAAACGTTGGTTGTTATCGGCGAGCATTGAAGGATGTGGGAAAAATTCTGCATCATTTCATCCCTCGGTCGTGTGAGAGCTTGCTCAARCAACATATTAATAGAATCGTYTGCTTTATTGTTTTTATTTTCTTCCACCATGTGGGGTTTCTTGGGAATGAGATAATGATTATCCTCAATAGAGACAAGCATGATTCCCAACTTGCTATAATTAGACCTCGTCGACGTCATGCACTGAAAAAATGATCAAGAGCAACCTGCTTTGATACCACTGATTCCAATTATTTTCTGCATGAAATGAGAGTAGATATATAATAAATAAATGTATAGAGATATAGAATATATCCAATTATATAACAAAAATATATTAGATATGCAACCATAAACACAAAGATATAGTAATACACAATTTCTATTATTGAGCGAAATGTACAAAACTGTAGAAATATAGAGTGAAAGTCTCGCTAGAATGGTATCAGATTATCTTTGAGAAGAGATGTGAAGGCTAACCAAATTCGCAAGAAGATGATTAAAATGAGGCTCTAATGGAATTTTTAACATAAATAAAATCCAAAACCCTAACCCAGGAAGATGAAAATCCAACAGTGTTGTGGACCCCGTTTTGGGTAGTTTGGTGTATCAACGTTTCGGGGGCGTAACTTCAGCATAGGATCTTCGTTTGGTGCACACGATAGATCTTTGGAAATGTATCATCAAGGAGACTCATTTTGGGGGCTCATTCAGAGCCATAGGTTATCATTGAGCTGCTTGATCCTAAAAAAAACATCATTTAGGCCCTCAAAATGGATCCGAAAGTTTATGAACCGAAAAAATGCTAAAAATAGTAAATTGCCAAATGATTGTTTTTATCCAGTTGGAATAGGTGGG
>JASDQU010711619.1:10619-21700 GCA_032191745.1 Picea mariana
AATATTATATACTAAGTAAATAGGCACCTAGAATGATAAGTTGGCCTAGGTAGTTTGTCAGATTTAGTATAAATACAAGAGTTCAGTCTTCATTCTAGCAGGAATTCTTAGAACTGCAGAAGCAACACTTTTGTGCACTGTAGTTGGCCAGTTTGTGTGCAAGTTTGGAGGAGAGCTGCCATTGTAGTTGTTGCAGCTAGTAGATTTTAGTTTTGGCTTGGACTATCTCTTGGTTATGGTTTGGACTCTCTGATCAGCTCTTTCTTGGGGTGCTATCTTTGGAGAAATGTGAGACACCCTTTATTTGGCTATCTTGCCTAAGGTTTTATTCTGAAATGATTCTCTGACAAGGATAATGTGCTTGAGGGTGGATTTGGCCTATGGTTGGGTGATAATATTGATATTGTCTATGGTTAAATGAGCACATCCATTAGATTCTAACAATTATTGACCTAAAGAGGGATACTATGACATTTGAAGAAGACAAAATAAAAGTCGTTTAGCCCTTGGCTCTATATGTAGGCCCCCAATACACGGATCCAACAGACAACAATATGGAAGGAGAGGATCTAGATCAGTTATACGACATAACAACAGGAACGAGAGAAAACTACATCAACCCTACGACCGATGGATCTATAAATTGGAGGAGCATATGTAACGACCTCGTTGTTATGACTACAAGTGACACAATTTTTTATTTTTTTAAGTAGGAAGGAAATCAAGGAAAACAAGTAAACAACATGACCTGACAACAAACACAACTTACGCATTCAGGAAACATACAACCAACGACTGCACAAAATAGCACATCATGCTACCGGACGAACATGTGACACAAGGAAAATACAATGACTACCTGCCCGACATAAGCAAGACAACACCTACAAGATAAATTAGAACATTACAATCCCAACACAACAGCCTTGAAGACCAGTAACTAGAAACATATATGGAGAAAAAAACCAAACGCATGAAGGCGTTACAACCCAAGAACCAACATCAACTACAACGAACAAACTCCCACAACAAGAAGCACAGACTCTGGCCAAGTTATCATTCACCTCTATCCATTAGAGCACACAATGATCCCCTCATCAAGAATCATGTTGTCACCAAGTGATAGGCATGAAAATAACCTTGGTGCAACATAACCTATCTGGACCCAAGACTCAAGAAAAATCCAATGCGCTAGGAGATCGAAATAACTAACGAGGAGACTGTACCCATGCACCCAAGCAACAAGTTGACAGGAAGCAAGATGATGTTTGTCAATTTAAATTGTGTGAATGACCAGAGGATTCTTGTTTCCTACAAGGAAACCTATATGGTGAAATGACTATGACCAACCACCCCTTCCAACTCGAGTTAAGGTGTAAGGTGCATAGTCGCCAATTAGCTGTTATCTCTTAATAGTTTTAGTTGATAAAACTACTAATCCCTCGACCATTAAGCTTGCGCAAGATAATCAACTATTACAATAATAAAACATTATGTCTAATAGTCTTATTAATCCAACATTTACAACTCTACCCAACAAATGATAATCTTATTACGTTTAATAAAAATCAATAAATCTTAAAAAATTTGCATCGTTTAACATTAACAATTATTATTTTCAATAACTATCTACTTCTATTTTATTCCAGGTTCAAATTACTTAAACTGGTAAATTAGTTAAGGCATTTAAGTGTAAGCAAAAAGTTGGATTAAAAGTTCCCTGATGAAGAAGGTTTATGTGAAGTTGTTCTTATTAAGAAAAAAATATAATTCACTGGCCAACAATTTATGTTATTGTTGTCTAACATAAAAGGTATTGTTGTCTACCCAAGAGTGGTATCATTGTCTATTAACCACATGAGCCTATTTGTATATATAAAAAGAAAATGCAATCAACCATCCATAAAGATACTAATGTTTATCTATTAAATATTTGGAGAGTAAAATATGTCAATGTTGTCTAATTAAAGAATTTTGTAGAGTTTACAATTTAACATTGTTGTCACACCTATTATAAGATTGTTTTCAAATCCTTACAGTCAGCATATTAAAAAACGTTGTCAATAAATCAAGGGAATTTTGTTTCCATTAAAACACTACCATTACACCATAGAAACACCAACAATTGCACAACAAAAATGCTAATTACGCTACCCATTTACACGCCATTACACAGTAAATATGACCACCCATTTGCACACCATTACATAGTAAATATGCCCACCATTACACAGTAAATACACCCACCATTACACCACCATTGCATAGTAAATACACTACCCATTTACATATCTCAAACACAAACTCATCAAAACACTATATATTTACACATGACAAAGATGTCCAATTAAATGAAGGGTATCACTATCTAAATATATTAAATTTGCAGTCAAAAGGTAAAATCGCAATCCAATAAAAGTATTAAAAACATAGTCGTTTATTAAATCATTGTCATATAAAAGTTAAGAATGCAACCATATAAACAAACTCATATAAAAATGCAACCATACAAAACCTTGTCTATTCACTCAAAAAGGGGATTCACTATCCTTTAAAACACATGTATTAACAATGAAGTTCGCGGGTAAAATCGTTGGAGTAATGTTCACTGGAATAAATCGCTAGAATAATTTTCATAGGAATAAATTGTTGTGTAAATATCAGTCCAGGAGTCCCAATTAAGATGAAGAATTTCGCGAATGTACATATTCATTGTGTATATATCCATGAATGTAGATATTTGTTGTGTAAAATGGGACTCATTGCCATGGTATAAATGATATCGCTGCTCTAAATTACATTATCAACAACATATCACCGTGCAAAAGAGAATTGTTGTTTAATAGCAACAATGGATGAGATATCGTTGTCACATAAATCGCAGGTATACAATAACAGATTTCATTGGCAATGGCTTCATTAAAAATGCAGGTATACAATAATGGATTTCGTTGGCAATGGGTTCATTAAAAAATGCAGGTATACAATAACAGGTATCATTGATAATGGGTTCATTAAAAACATTGGTATTCCACAAGGAGATCGTTGGTAAAATCGTGGTTGATCAAATGCAGGTACAACAATCCAAGAAAACCTCTGGTAGAATTTGTGGTTCATCAAACACATAGATAAAAAAATGCAGAGGTCTTATAAAATGTAGAGACCATTGCAAACATAGAGATCAAAATTGTAGAGGTGATATAAAGCACAAAGATAATCCAACAAAATACAGAAGGATAAATAATTCCACAATGAATCGATCTACACAAGGATTGTCATTCTCAGAAATGTAGGGATAAGTAAGGGATATATAATTGGGAAATAATTATCCCTCACTCATCATCCATGCACATAAAAGCAAGGCATTTGAATCTATAGGTCTTTAAACACTGAAGTGATGACCGTCAATTCGACTCCTGGCCAACTTCTCAGGCACAGACTAATGACTGAAGTGATAAGGGAAAAACACAAAATTCTTTGTAATAATAAATAAAACAAAAATAGAACATTCATAGCAATCAGGGTTTGGGTTGCCAAGGAAATCAATTCATAAAGTAGTGAGCGTAAGGTTGGGATGACTTTAAGTTCTTGGTTAAAAACGCTAAGTAAAACACATTTATTTACACAATAGAAGTACAATAATGAAAGCACAAGAACAATATTAATATACCATTCAAAAATAAATGCATGTGTACCATAGCCAAAAGAGACAGCTCTAAGTCGTTGTCCCATGCATGCTCTATCCAACTCCCGCTTTTTTACCGATGCAACCTCACCGGTACCTCTCAGCCAACGCTAGGGGTACTGTTCTTCCCCCTGAGCCCCCCGAGCCACAAAGGGGCCACACACACAATACCAGAGAATTGCCAGCACCTAGCTCGCCTCACAAGGTCGAGCTACCACTCATTAACTCGAGCTGGGTATCCCAACTCCAACAAGAGAAATTAAGTCAAGACAAAATTCAGCAGTGTACCATTATGCATAAACATCCCATCCATACTCCCCCTCCTCCATCCTTTTTATAGAGTTTTTAAGTGATTTATTTCCCAAATTCTCATTTAATTTCTTTTTCATTAATTTAATCAGAAAAAACCTCCCCCGTACACATGTCACCCATCCCCCTAGTTGCACTAGAAAATTAATTCCATTAATTATTTAATGATTCCTATTTCCCTCACCCACCTAAAAGAATTCCTAAAAACGCTCCTTGGTGTCCCCATATTCCCTTACAAATATTTAATTACTTGCGCCTTACTAAATTCTTAGTAGAGTTCAAAAATAGCAAGTTCCCAAGGCAATATTCCTTGCTAAGTTAGACATTCATCTTTTTCTTTATGTTTCCCCTTTTTCTTGTGTTTCCCATTTTTCCTTTAGTTTCTTATTTCTTTTAAGTTTCCCTCTTTTCCCTTGTTAGCTATAACTCAATTTAGCAAGTGTAGAAAAAACACCCTTTTACCCCTTTTTCTTTTTAATTAAAAATTTAATTAGCATATGTAGATAAAACAAATCATTTCCCTTTTAAAATTTTAATCCCCAAATATAAATTAATTGAATTTATTACCCCCTTCTTGTTACATGTTTAATTATGATTATTATTTTTTACCACATGTGTTACTTAGACCTAGATTTTAATTTCACTAGGCTGGGCGTCATCTTTATTAGGGAAAATTGTTTTTAAACTTAATTGTTTTTAAACTTAATTAGCACTCTTCGTCAGAGTGTCGACTACCAAAAAGATCAAGTCATGTCTCCCTGCCATCGGTGGAAAACCAACAATGAAATCCATAGAAATAACCTCCCATTTCAATTCTAGAATAGCGTGTGGTTGTAGTAATCATGTTGGATGTCTATGTTTAGCCCTCACTTGCTAACATTCTATACATCTTTCCACGTAGTTGAATATGTATGCCTTCATTCCTTTCCAAAAGAATAAGGGTTTAAGGTCTGCCCTCATATTCGTGACTCCAGGATGAGCCATGTATACTTCTCTGTGAGCCTCGTTTAGGATCCAATTCCTCAACTCATCATTCGGTGGTATGTGAATTCGACTTTTAATCTCAAAAGTACATTGTTTTCCATAGTAAACCCTTCAAACCTTGGTACCATCTTTACGTTATGTCTGATAAAATCCTTGACCTCTTTGCACCAGTCATCATCGCTTTGTAAAGTTAGAATCTTTTCATGTATATTTTTCTGAAGAGGCATCATAGAAAAGATGCGTGGCCTCCAACTCAATGCATCCCCACTCTGTTCATTGTTCCCTTTATGTAAGTAATATTGAAATCATACTCGCTAAGAAATTCCAACCAACGTCATTGTCGTGCATTCAAGTCGCTTTGTGTAAATATGTGTTGTAGTCCATAGTGGTCCATTTAGTTCAAATTTCCATCCAATAAGGTAGTGCCTCCAAACTCTCAAGGCATAAACAATGGCTAACACTCCAAATCGTGTGTCGCATAGTTCTCCTCGTGGCTTCTCAACCTTTTTGAGATGCAAGCGATCACTTAATCGTCTTGCATAAAGACTCCACCTAAGCCTTCTTGGATTCGTCAATGCATACCAAGAAGTCTGCATCCATGTTAGGGACCTTTAGTATCAGTGTTGTTGTCAACAACTCCTTGAGCCTCCAAAATGCTTCCGCGCATTTCTCGGTCCAAACAAACTTCTTGTTCTTCTTCTGCAATTTCGTAATTGGATTTGCTATCTTTGAGAAACTCTCGATGACTTGTCGAAAGTATCCCTCTAAACCCATGAAGCTACTCACTTCCAGGACATTCGTCGGTGCAGGCCATTCCATAATATCCTTGACCCTTGTTGGATCCATGAAAATACCTTCACCGAAGATGATATTCCCTAAGTAGTGAATCTTAGATTGATAAAATGAGCATTTAGACAATTTCCCAAACAATTTGTTCTGTCAAAGACACTGTAATACCAAGCGCAAGTGCTCGTCATGCTCTTCTAACATCCAAGAGTAAATAAAAATATCGTCGATGAATACTAGGATGAACTTGTCCAAGTATTCATGGAGAACCCCATTAATCAAACTCATAAATACCCCTGGGGCATTTGTTATTCCAAACGGTAAAATAGTAAACTCGTAATGTCCAAACCTCACCTTAAAGTAGATCTTAGGGACGTCATCCTCCTTGATCTGTAACTAGTGATAACCTAATCTCAAGTATATCTTTGAAAACACTGTCGTGCCTTTCATCTGATCAAACAGATCATAATTCCTTAGAAACAAATATTGATTCTTGGTCGCTGCCTTGTTCAATTGACGGTATTCAATGCAGAGTCTCCACAACCCATCCTTATTTTGTATGAAAATAACAAGCTAACCCCATGGTGACAAACTTGGACATATCATTCCCAGGTCCAGCAACTCCTTCAGTTGCATTCTCAACTCCTGTAACTTCAGGGTTGACATCCGATAAGGAGTTTTTTCTATCGGTTCAGTCCCCAGTTTTAGGTCTATGGTAAATTCCAATTCCCTCTCTGGTGGAATCCCAGGTAACTCCTATGGGAAGACTTCCACAAAATCTATCACCACTGGAAGGTGTTATATACTGTTTTCTATTCCCTTCTCGTTTAACGCAAGGATTGTATAAATATTACATCCCTTGCACATGCTCTTCCATAGCTGCAAGAAAGAGATGAACCTCAGGGAAACTCCCTGGTTTTGACCTACAATCACGTGTCTTTGTCCCTCATCATCGAGAAATATCAACCATTTCGTCTTACAGTCGAGTATCACCTCATGCGATTCCAACCAGTCCATACCAATCATGACATCATAAGATCCTAGGATCGTGATGTATAAGTTGGCCCTGGGGACAAAATATCCCAAGTTAAGGCTATAGCCCTAACCTTTCCTCCAACCTTCTGTTTGGCTCCATAATCCATTTCTACAAGGCTAAACTCATCGTATTCGACTGCCTTTAGCTTAATCCTTTTTAGCGCTGCACCAGAAATGAAACTCTCGGTAGCACCGGGATCTGTCAAAATAATAAGGTTCTGGTCAGCGAGGGTACCTAACGTCTTGAGAACAGTCGACTGGTGCTCTGCTTGGCATTTATTCACCACTGCATGAATCTGATGGGGCTTGCCCAAATCTCCGATAGTAGTGGGTTCGGCTGATCCGGATGCTCTAGTCCTCTCCACAGGACAATCACATTGGTAGTGTGTCTCCCCACATGTATAACACCCCTTCTTTGGTCTAGTACTCCTGGTACCCAAAGTAGAAGCTAAATCCTAATATTAAGGCCAAACACGAACTTGTTGAGCTTAATTTTCTTGGTAAAAAGGTGCGGAGCATACCAAAGTAAATCCAAAAATGGGCCTCATACTCAGGCACCATATGGATGCCCTATAACAAGGCGTTGAACTTGTTCAGTTGATGCTCAATGAATCCCTTCAATATATACCTCTCTCAGAACCATTCCTTGAACAATTCACATGACACGTCTTTGACGACCATGTTCAATTGTGGCAGGAGCATCTTCCCTCACAGAAGAGCGCTCCACTTTAGTTGAAAAACTTCCATGCAGACCTTCATGTTGGAGGCATAGTCATGAAGTGAAAATCGCATCGCCATCTTCTCCAACCATGCCTCAGCATTTGCATCATAGAGGGTACCAAAGAACTCAGGAAATTGACCTTCTTGAGATCACGGTGAAAACTAGTGGTACTGGTTAGGGGCACTGTGGACCCTTAGGGGTACATGCACCCTGGCCTCATCTCATTATAGATGGCGAATCAAGGCCTCTAACAATCTATGGAAGGACCTTGTCAAACCATCATCATCCCTTATAACAATTGAATCCATCCCAAGGACTCGTTCTTCCCCTTGGGGTTAGATTCTGAGGGCGCAAGCACTTCTAGAGGTGTCGCACCTCCTTACTCGGCACCATGTCATGCACCTCTGTGGAATCCTGAGATCACCACATGGACACATGAAAGTTTTAATTAATGCAAGATTATTGCTTAATGGTTTACTGCAGTGGAAATCACGGTGATCCACAGTCATAGGGTTGAACCCGCTTTGATACCATATGTAACGACCATGTTGTTATGACTACAAGCGACGCAAATTTATTTATTCATTTTAAAGCATGAAGGCAATCAAGGACAACAAGTAAACAACATGAATTGATGACAAACACAACTTACACATTCAAGCAACAGACAACCAATGACCCCGCACAATAGCACATCATGATACCAAACGAACATGTGACACAAGGACAATACAATGACTACCCACCTAACATAAGAAAGACAATTCCTACAAGATAAAGGACAACATCCCAATCCTGACACAATGGCCTTGAAGACCAGTAACTAGAAACCTCTATGGCACGCAAAACCAAATGCATGAAGGTGTTACAACCGAAGCACGAACATCAACTACAACAAACAAATGCCCACAATGGGAAGCACAGAATCAGACAAAGTTATTATTCACCTCTATCCATTAGGGCGCGCAATGATCCCCTCATCAAGAATCATGTCATCACCAGGTGATAGGAATGAAAATAACCTTGGTGCAACATAACCTATTTGGACCCAAGACTCAAGAAAAATCCAATGCGCTAGGAGATCAAAATAACTAATGAGGAGACTATACCCATGCACCCAAGCAACAACTCGATGGGACACAAGATGACATCACTCGATTTAAATTGCGTGAATGACTAGAGGATTCTTGTTTCCTACAAGGAAACCTATATGGTGAAATGACTATTACCAACCACCCCTTCCAGCTCGACTTAAGGCACAAGGCACATAGTCACCAATTAACTGTTAGCTCTTAATAGTTTTAGGTGATAAAACTACTAATCCCTCGACCATTAAGCTTGCACAAGATAATCAACTATTACGTCGATAAACCATTATGTCTAATAGTCCTTTTAAGCCAACATTTACAACTCTTTCCAACAAATGATAATCCTATTACATTTAATAAAAATCAATAAATCTTAAAACTTTTGCATCATTTAACATTAACAATTATTATTTTCAATAATTATCTACTTCTATTTTCTTCTAGGTTCAAATTACTTAAACGGGTAAATTAGTTAAGGTATTTAAATGTAAGTAAAAAGTTGGATTAAAAGTTCCCCGATGAAGAAGGTTTATGTGAAGTTGTTCTTATTGAGAAAACAATATAATTTTCACTGGCCAACARTTTATGCTATTGTTGTCTAACATAAAAGGTATTGTTGTCTACCCAAGAGTGGTATCGTTGTCTATTAATCACATGAGCATGTTTTTATATATAACAAATAAAATGTAGTCAACCATCCATAAAGATACTATTGTCTATCTATTAAAGATTCCAGAGTTAAATATGTCAATGCTATCTAATTAAATAATTTCGCAGAGTTTACAATTTAACATTGTTGTCACTCCTATTATAAGATTGTTGTCAAATCCTTATAGTCAACATATTAAACAACATTGTCAATAAATCAAGGGAATTTCCTTGCCATTAAAACACCACCATTACACCATAGAAACACCACCAATCGCATAGAAAAAAATCTAATTACGCTACCCATTTACACACCATTACACAGTAAATATGCCCACCCATTTGCACACCATTACATAGTAAATATACCCACCATTACACAGTAAATATGCCCACCATTACACAGTAAATACGCTACCCATTTACATATCTCAAACATAGACTCATCAAAACACTATATATTTACACATGACAAAGTTGTCCAGTTAAATGAAGGGTATCGTTGTCTAAATATATTAAATTTGCAGTCTAAAGGTAAAATCGCAGTCCAATAAAAGTATTAAAAACACAGACAATTATTAAATCGTTGTCATATAAAAGTTAAGAATGCATCTATATAAACGAACTTATATAAAAACACAATCATATAAAACGTTGTCTATTCACTCAAAAGGGGGATTTGCTATAAAACGTAGGTATTAACAATGAAGTTCGCGGGTAAAATCATTGGGGTAATGTTCAATGGAATAACTCACTGGAATAATTTTCACAGGAATAAATTGTTGTGTAAATCTCAGTCCAAGATTCTCAATTAAGATGCAGAGATTCGTGAATGTACAAATTCGTTGTGTAGATATCCACGAATGTAGATATTTGTTGTGTAAATATTCAAGGCATTCTCTATTAACCAAAAAGGGGACTCGCTTACATGGTATAAATGATCTCGTTGGTCTAAATTACACTGTCAGCAACATATCATAGTGAAAAAGAGAATCATTGTTTAATAGGAACAATGGAGGAGATATTGTTGTCACATAAATCCCAGGTATACAATAACGAATTTCATTGGCAGTGGCTTCATTAAAAATGCAGGTATACAATAACGGATTTCGTTGGCAATGGGTTCATTAAAAATGCAGGTATACAATAAAAAATATCATTGGTAATGGGTTCATTAAAAACGCAGGTATGCCACAAGTATATCACTGGTAAAATCATGGTTGATCAAATGCAGGTACAAAATTCCAAGAAAAAATCTGGTAGAATTCGTGGTTCATCAAATGTAGAGATAAAAAAATGTAGAGGTGTTATAAAATGTAGAGACCATTGCAAACACAGAGATCAGAATCACAGAGGTGGTATAAAACACAAATATAATCCTACAAAAGATGCAAGGATAAATCATTCCACAATGAATTGATCTACGCAAGGATTCTCATCCTCAGAAACGCATGGATAAGTAAGGGATAAATAGTGTTGTATTACTGAGAGGGGGGTGAATCAATAATAAAAAAATTAATCATTTTTAACCATATAATCTAAGTTTTATATCAATGTAGAATTATCATCCAATAACTTCAGAGTAAATAAGAAATGAACAAATGAACAATCATACACATACACAATACACCAATGTTTTACATGCAAAGCCAAAGCGGGAGAAAACCACATAATGTTTTTTCTTATATGTCTTGAAGAATTACATTCATTGGAAGCACCAACTTCTTTTGTTTTCCAGTTGCAACTGAAAGGAGGCTCCAACCCCCTTCTTTCTTAGGCCACAACCTGAAGGAATATCCAAATCCCCTATTCTCTAGATACAACT
>JASDQU010711623.1:11259-26736 GCA_032191745.1 Picea mariana
ATTTGAAGAGATCTATAGGATATTTGATTTTGTATATTTTCCTAAAGATGACGAAGCTTTAGAATTATACCAGAATATCATGAAAAGCGATATTCACCTGGTAGCTTTCAGGCCACAACTCTTCCCATATAATGAGGAAAAATAATGGTGCCTAGGGAAATTAGACGCTTCTACAATGGACATCATGAGAAAATAGGGTAATTGAGTTGGATCTCTCAGACCAAAAGACGTTATCTTCAGATATCACCTTCCTACCCCGACATGCAATTTGAACGAACCATTCTTAAAATGGTTCTTCCAGGAAAGAAAAGGATCAAAAAAATAGATGAAGCACTAGAGGGCAGATAGAGATGAAACCCTTAAGAAAGGTCAGAAATTGGTTCCCACCCATAGGCATAAAACTCCATACAAGTTGGTGGTGGCCATGCTTTGGCGATTATACAGGGAAGAAAAGAGCATGCATTTCCAAACTGACTAGTTACCTTTGGCATACACCATCATTAGGATGGGAAAAATATTCAACTTGGCAAATATTTTGTCCTTCAACAAATTCCTGCATGCAAAAAACTTCCCATGTATGAAGAAGCCATGTTTTATATGTCTTCCTATATGATCCATGTCATTTTTTCATCTGTACAATTTCCCAATATGGAATGGAATTGAGATGAAAGTCAAGCTCCCATTCATTTATATTTCTCTCAATTATGGAGTGTGAATTACAGACAACATTTTTATGATATTTTCAATTTATTTCTTTCCCCTCAGCACTATGTCTTGTTTGGTTCCCCAAAACACAGAATCTCCTTTGAGGATAGAAATGGGATGAAAGGGGTGGTCGAACGGTTCTTCTATAAGTATTAATCATTTATCAGGGTTTATGGGACCACTGGAGCCCCTCACCTCTTACCATATTTCATCCTGGATTATTTTCTAATGAGGGTAATAACGTACCAAACTATGGGGTCTGGCATTACCACACTATTGCAAACCAACAGTAAAATATTGAGGCCAATCTTCCCTCTCCACATTAGAAGCTATATTATTTCCAATGCTCAACATGCAAGGAAGGAAGATGAGACCTTACATGATTTAATCATGTTCTTGGGAGAGCCTAAACGCCATGATCCTAATGAGCTAGCTATCATTCATGTCAGGTATTTTGGCCTCACTCATCCCAATATCCATGTTGTTGATTTCGAGGAAGATAGGTTTAAGGGAGTACTCTCATATGATGAATTCCTGCACCAATTTCCTCATTACACTGCAAAGCGAGAGCTTGATATTGAGAAAGAATAATTTAAGAGGGAAACTTTAAACCAATTTCAGAATTTGATTCAACAAGAACAAGACACCGACAACACCAAAGAGAAAGAGGGGATCAAAAAGGAAGAATAGATTGAACCAAAAAGGCTCCAAGCTAAACAAGATTATCAAAAAAGACAGACTGAAGAGAAGAAAAAGATATAACATGATCGCATGGCACATCAAGTTGCTCTACAAAATAAGAAAGAAAAAAAATCTATAAATTTGGTTGAGGAAGAAGAATCCAAAAGGTTAGCTGGTGAAGCACAAGCCAAGAAATTGGATGAAGAGCCAGAGGCAAAATGATTTTGGCTGAAGAGGCCGAAGAAAAGAAGAAATCTGATGGGATTTTGAAGCGTAATTTAAACCAAACACTAAGCACTTCGTCGACACCCAACCTAGGAATTGTGAACATACCTCCTCTATAGTACACCCCCATAATCACCATACCAATAGATTCCTCCCTCTCCTCCCAAGCCATCAATTTCGAAGGCTCTATAGTATCTATTGGAGACTACTACTTCGGCAATAGAACCAGAAGCATCGAGAAAATATCAGAGAAAAGGAAGAGAGGAGAAGATACTAGGTCAAATTAATCTATAGGAAGGGTATTGGAGTGGAAGGTAGGGCCTGATACAGAAGAGAATGCGATCCAAGTAGATTCAACACTCAACACCTTTGCAGGGTTAAATGCCTCCTYTGTCCTGGAGGTAACTAATTCCCTCAACACTGCCAAGAACYGAGTATCCAAKATGGAAATAGAGTTGAAAGGTGTAAAATACTGATTCGCGATAGATGTCCAAGAAGTTGTAAAAGAAGTTGAAGGTYTCAATTCAAGGAAGATCAATAGTTCCCTACAGGCACAAAGAGACCTAATGAAGGAAGAATTTGAAAGGAGGATGCAAACCCAACGAGACACCCACAAAAATGAGTCATAGATGGAAAGACATAAACTCAATGTCATCTTAGAAAATACTAGAGCCTMATCATGCACCATGGAATCCATAAAGGCACAAGCATTAGAAATAAGTGAAAAAAYAGAAATGGAAAAGAATGAACTCCTTGATCTATTGATCAGTGTATGGGATGAGTGATAAGAACAACTTAGGTTGAAAATCACTTTGATAGAGACTAGTGGAAGGTATCAGGAAGTGAGCGAGGATTTTGAGGATATGGTTAGTTGGAAGAACATGCACCAACCTCCACCTACCTCCCTACAGGTATACCCGAAGAGTGAAAGACTCAAGTACTGAATGTTCTTCGACACCAACAAACCGTTCTTTGTGAGTGCCCGCTCCACCCAAGGAGTAGTTGTTGACACATGCACACAACTGTGGAAAGATAAGAATTATCTCATTGTAGAGGCAAGGGTACAACCAATGTAGTATATCGATGAAATGATTTCTATCAGCAGCAAGATGGTTGAAGTGGAAGATCTAAAGAAATCCATATATGCGAGCATTCAAGATCTGATGTTGTTTGAAGAAAAATCAATTGAAGAACATCTACTTCTTCCTACACAACTCACCCACAAGATCCAATCCTTTGTAAAATCCATGTCTGAGCGGTTATATCAATAAGTGTCCATAAAAGGATGAAACAGAGAATCGGTCTTAGAGAGATTGCAATAAAGAAAAATAGAGATAATTTTAAATGACCACTCCACTTGGAAAGAATAACAAGAACAACTATAGGAGTGAGCGAGTTCATGATTACAGAACTCCACAGTTCTTTCCAAATGTTTTTTTCTTCTTATATTGTAATCTAATTTTGAGTACGAGAGTCCTTTTTGTGAAACATCCTTAATTTCATGATTTCCAATAAGAATGATTGTAAACATTCGCCCCTCACTATATAAAGGGAGTTTTTTCCATTTGAAAAGGCTTTTGGTTTTTGAATGTAGTATGACAATACTTTTACTGGAAGTTAATTTGAATCCAAGAGAAATCTTGAAATTGGAGATTATGGTATTGACGTGTATGAATGAAATTATTTTGTTTATGCATCTCTCTTATTGTAGTCTGTGAATATTGGTTGATGAATTATTTTTTAATATAATGTTAACAACTTGAAGTTACCATGGTTTTTTGGGATGAATACAATGATAGAGTAACATTGTTGATTAATCAATTCTTTGGTTTTGATCGGTTGTGCTATTCAACTTATGTATTATGTGTGTCATGAATTTATACTACGCAAGTAATACACATTACTCATTGTATTCATTTTCTTTGTGAGTCTTATCCTAATTAGGATAGGTTAGTTTAGTATTAGTTTAGAGACTTCATTTTAGAATAATAATCATACCTCTTAGCTTAACTTTAGTTAGTTGCATTTACTTCCTTTTAATTCATCTGAAAACCTTCGATTATCAGATTCATATTTAGTTACTATTTTAGTTATTTTTCTGGTTAGTTGGTAACTAGGAAAACATCTAGTCTGAAGAACTACCCCAAACAAGAGTGGTTTTAATTGGGACCTACCATCGGGTGTTTTCCCTCATCTAATTGACCGAGTCATTTATTCATGTCAACAGAAATGGCGCTAGAAGGAGGGACACATAATTGAATGGCTACAAATATAAATTTAAATTCTTCTTCTTCTTCCCTGCAAGTAAGCTTGTCCTCAACAACTAATTCCCATCAAGTTCACCCTAAACATAATGTCTTCCCTTCAAAATATACGGTGAACACTCTAGCTCAGGTCAGCACTCACCATGTTCACGCTCACCCAGAAACATATTTTTCTTCTCCTCAACCTCATGTCCTAACTATCTCATAGATTGAAGACTTAGTCAGGCACTTGACAGAACGAACCAATTGTGCATTGAATAAACAACTTAGGAGATAGAGTGGAAATTTTCCCTTGGATTACTCTCTTCCTGAAAATCAAGAAGACCTTCAACATACAGATCCCTTTTTTTTCGACCCAAACTCCTATTGAGAAAATCAGTCAATTGGGATTCCTTAATATCATGTCCTTAATGATATTTTTGATTTCCCCGAGGTTTCATAATTTAATATTGAGTATTGTATACTCGTCAGTGGAGTAAGAGGTAGACCACCTTCACCACCCGAGTCACCCCCTCATACTCCCAAAGACTAGTCGGAGGATAATTCTAAAAAAGGAAACAGATTTGATAGTGAACTCAAAGATAACCCTTATTAGATATCAACCCCTGAACATGGTTGGAGAAAACGCGAACCAAAATACTTCCCCCTACCATCCATGGTTGTTTTTTGATGCGGTCATTGTGTCAAGAATTCATCATGACATGCCCAGACACCTTGAAAAATTATTGCCTAAATTTGATCCCGACAAAAAGGAGTCAGTCGAGAACCATGTTAAGGAATTTGGGTATTAGGCTATAAATCATTCATCATGAAGACATCATCTCCCATTTGTTTCCCCTTAACATTGAAGAAAAAGTGTTGACATGGTATTTCTCTGTAGAAGAAGCCTCCATTATGAACTAGAGAACTTTTGAAACCTCTTTCCTCCAAAAATTTGTGGAAAAAAAACACCATCTACCCGGGTTCTCAAACTCGCAAGAGTCAAGATGGATTCGAAATAATTAGTTATTGATTAGAATAAATGATTCCTCACCTTGTTAAAATGAATCCCACGGGCCTCAAAACCTGTTGAAGACGTCACTATTGAATTTACACCTCTGGTTTACCAATTTCCATGGCCATGTATGTAAAAAAATTTGAAAAGGACACTCTAGAAGAAGCTTTCGAACAAGCCCTTAAATTTGAAAAAAAAATGCTAAATTTAAAAGGTAGTTCCAACTCATAACCATCTAAGATAAGGGTAAAGGTAAAATATTTTCTTCTAATCTCGGTGAATATAAAAATCCTTATGATTCGATGGATATGGAATCTATTTAGATAATGATAAAAAAGGTATCCAACAACCTTGTTGACATGAAAAGGGGTAGTGNATGATAACAACACTCCCCTAACCAAAAGAACCACTCTCTCTTAGA
This sequence comes from Picea mariana, assembly GCA_032191745.1. Lineage (NCBI taxonomy): Eukaryota > Viridiplantae > Streptophyta > Pinopsida > Pinales > Pinaceae > Picea > Picea mariana. The sequence goes on from JASDQU010711623.1 coordinate 16,550, forward strand.
TAGAAGGCATCAATATGGAGGATATTGTCCAGGCCCTTCAAACCTGGGAAACAAAGAATACGAATGAAACCACTAATGAGGGAGAAGGAGGCTAGGAAAAGGAAGAACAACCTCGGGAATATGATGAGTCAGTAGAACAACAGTTAAACTCATTTTGGGACATATCTCTTGGAGAATATGAATAAGAAGATGAAGAAGTGAACGTCTCACAAAATTTAGTAACCACTAGGAGTTCCAGTAATAATTTTCCCGATGACACCCTTGGTACCTCTAATCCTTCTTCTCCCACTAACAGTACTCCCAAACAATGTTATCTTTCAACCAATGCTACTCCTAATTCATCCAAAAATACTCCTCCAATCCAAAGACAATAGATCAAATAATGAAACCAAATATTTCACCCACACCCTTTGGCCAAATTCGAATATGACCTTCTAGAATATCTAAAGAAAACAAAATCCAACATTTATTTTTTTGAACTCATGAAGATTCCATAAATCCAAGAGAATTTTATTTGAACACTGCAAGGTAAAACTTCTTCAGGCACTAAGGAGGAAAAATATGGAACCAAAAATGGAATCACCAAGGTAACTGTCACACACCTGACCCCTAAGTACCTTTTTAAGGTATGCGGTATACATTGTTTTCTTAACCTAATACCCATGGCCCAGTAATTACCGAAATCTTTACTTTCTCTTTTCCCTCTTAGAAGTAGTTTAACACTAACTCAATAAATTACTCATATGATAATCATGAGTAATTATATTATAACATATTGAGGATAATTTCTCCATAATATACTTTAGTTGATTAACCTTAATTATGGTATATAATTCAATTCCTCCATGCCGCATTTTCATGTAATTTAATATATATATCTAAATATATGCAGATTTCTGGGAAAAGGGATTAATTATATTCAACCACAAATTATCCTTTTATTAATTACATTTTAATATAATTTTATTTAATTATATTATAATATGATTAATTTATATCAAATGGGTCACTTAGGATTATCAATTCCCATTAATACCTAAGCCTCTGGACTTCAAAGAAAATCTCAGCATACATTCATGAACCAATATCTCATGAATTCCAAAGCTACGGAGAGGGTCCCACTTAGTTAATTAATTACATTTAAATTATTCTTATAGTCTGTAGGAGCATAATCTAAGTCCGAGCCTTCGTCCCTTTCGACTTATCCAAAATACAACTCCAAACCTTTGGAGTTCTGAAACCATGGACTCCTAAAGGGTCCACACTTACATGTGGTGGCGCGTTAAATGCAAAGGGAGGGACAAGTAGGTCTAGGCCTCCGATCGATTAACCCCAGCATTCCAGCATCCCAAGTTCCCTGAAGTCCCGAACTCCTAGTGCCCGGGGTATTCCACCAGCTATTAGGCCAAGTGAGCATGTGCTAGGGGTTTGAAACACAGAAAATGGTAGAGATGATATATGGCCCCATCAATGGGTGAAATGTGTCACATTCCAATTGGTATATAAGATCTGTAAAAATCATGAATCAAGGTGATACGTGGCATGTCGAACATGATTCCACATCCCTAGGTGATGTTAGTGTGCCACGTCACCTTGGATTGACATCCTCTGGGAGCCTCTATCTTCTCCTACCTTTGAAATCTCCCAGAGCCCCAATGTCCGAACTCTCACCAGCAACCTCACAATTCCCCTTTTATCCCATGGTTGAGATAGGTTCACGTAGATCCATAGATCTACATCCTCCCTTTCTTTGTGACTTCAATGTTCAGTGATTTGTATTTTTAGTTTCCTTTTTACTCATAGAGTGGTCAACGTCAGACTCACCATGGTCTATATCCAACGATCAGGAGAGATCCTGAAGAATCCTTTGATCAACGTTTCTCGTCACTTCGCGACTTCAGCATTCAGGGGTTCTGCTTGTTTAACACTCTATTTATCCTGGAGTGGTCAATGGTGGATTGACCATGAATTAGATCCAACGGTCAGGGGAGATCTCAAAGCATCCTAAGATCAATGATCCTCGTCACTTCGTGACTTTGACATTTGGGGGTTTTCCCATTTAACACTCTTGTTCTCTCGAAGTGTTCAATGTCGGATTGACCACGACTTAGATCTAATGGTCAGGGGAGATCCCAAATATCCTTAGATCTATGGATTGTGTTACTTCATGACTGAGAAGTGGATCAGGGTCTAACGATGGGATATATCCCATGGTCATAGTTAAGGAAACCTCCATATGTTGATCAACCTCGCTAATAACTGTACCAGTAGGTTGCCTTCAGTTGGTTTTTCATGTTGTATAGTTATAACATCCCAGAGCTTCGGACTCCTGGAATTGCGAATCCAATATGTCTTAGCTCCTTTCGGACATAGTGAAGGATTCCACGATCCTTGTTGTATTGATTCCCTAACAAATTCTTGGGCTACATGCTCAAATCTTAGTTGTGATTTGGTTAGGTTCGTGGGATAACTCCTCAGGCACACATACTAATGGCTTGAAGGAGGTGCCATCCCTCGACAGAGATCGAATTTAGTAACTTTTGAAGGTAAATTCGTGGGATCTACAGGACTAAAGAATTCTAGCAAAGTCTTCCCCAACTCTTACATTACAAAATTAATCCTTGGGAAAATTCCCTTAATAATTTTCCAATCGGCACAGAAACCGTAAATTTATTCCTAAATTCGTTTGAAGACCCATGTCAAATAGTTCTCCTACTTCTAAGTAGAGGAAAACATAAACCATGCAAATGCAAGGGTTCACACAAGAACAATAATCATTTCTAATATTAATCATACAATGAAAATTTTAGTCATAGACATAGACATCCAACCACTCATTTCAATTCTAGTACACAGGGTATAAGAATACTTATCAAGAAACCATATAGTGAAGCCATTGTTGATAGGGGTGCCATTTTCAACCCAACTGTAGGAACAACAAATCCTGGATGGATTTACCATTGGCCACCCTCTAGCCAGATCACGATGCTCTAAGAGAGACTCTTCCTTCTTGTTCAACAACAGTGAGGGACAAAGGAAACTCTCCCCCTCCCACGAGAACTTGGTTGATTGGTTTTCTCTCCACCAAGAAAGGGCATATGAAATGAGTACTTCCTCAGTCACTCATCTTCTCTGCAACTTTTTTTATCATCTTGGACTGAAAATGTTGCCCAACAATTCTTATACCTAGAAAAACTTCATTTTTCGGTTTTGTTCATAACTAGAGAGCTTCACATGCTCTCCCTCCTCATAAAATGGTCACCAAACCCATTCCCCTCACCTCCTCTTCTCTACCCATGGATTTCCCTTCTTTTATTTCCTTCCTCAACAAGATTTAGTGTTTCCAAATCTCCATTTTGATGGTCAGGTCATGAATTTTTGATTTGGGTACTCTTCCCATGTCTTAATTGACTCTTGAGGAGGACTTCCCAACTACCAAACTCACTAGTAATTTATGTTTTTGGGTCAGAGGATTGTTTTGGGTCTGAATAATTTAAATCCAATAAAGTATTGGTTTGGTGGGTGTCATCTCAACCGTTGTTGGTTCCCCTCATGATCTCTGTCATGCATCATGATCTACCTTGGAAAACCCCTTCAGTAGTTATGCAACACTTTCCATTTTATTTAGTAACATAAATACACACATTATCTTTTATAACAAAAAGGTTCATGAATTACAACATTCACACATATTCATTCTTCCCATAGTATTTTAGCAGGTTATAGTTATATTTACAAGCTGGGGGAAACAGGGGTGTTACAATCCCCTCCCCCTTAAATGAACATCGTCCTCAATGCTCTACCTATTGATGTTCTCTATATGTACAACAATAAAAAAAATGGGTATGCTTGTTTCATGGCATCCTCCATTTTCCATGTAGCTTCATCTGGAACAAAGTGTTTCCACTGCACCTTGACTTGTGCAATGGTTTTGTTCCTGAATGGGATTTTTTTCCTGTCTATTATGCATTTTAGATCTAGCGGGAATTCTTCCTTTGGTTCCACCTGAATCACAAACCAATCAATTATATGATTAGAATCATGTACATATTTCTTCTACAACAAAAAATGGAAAACATTATTTGCGTTCACTGTGGGAGGAACTGCTAGTCTATATGCTACAAGTCCCACTCTATCCAAAATTTAAAAGGGTCCACAATACCGAGGTGTTGTTAGAAAAACAAGATCGTGGAGCAATAAAATAAAACAAATGCGGAAACAAACATAGAATATGCACAATACAATAGAGACACAGATTTATGTGGTTCAGCCAGTGTGGGCTACATCCACCAGAGAAATTGCGAAGTCCTTCCTTTATTATTATCCAGCAAATGAAGAGATACAACATACAGGAAACCCGTTGTAACTTCTTCTTCTTTATATCACAGTATCCTATCTCAGAATACAATATTTGCTATGATACATAGCCACAATAAATTTCCCTCATAAGAGAGGGTTGCCTTCTAGGGAAAAAAACCCTAATATAACTTCTACTGTTAGATCTGTGACCTTATAATGAACGGTACAGATTTACAATGAAATTACAATATAATTTAACAAGGAAAATTTTCCTCCGGGGACCCTCTTGCCCCCAGACCCTCCAGCCATGGGGATAGCCCCCCCGAACCCGGCAGAGGGGGTAACCCCCCTCTGCATTCCCCTGCATGGAAGAGTGTACATACAACTGGGGTGTAAATACTTTATGGTGTATAAACACGGCTGAAAAAAAAAATACCTCTGAATCAGGAAGATAATCAGGCTCCAGAACCAACATGTGCCAGCTTGGCACAAGCTCCCATTCTCAAGGAACTTTTTTTGGGCCTAACTCAGAGATACACATGATCCCCTATTTTGAACTCTCTAGGAATCATTTTTCTATCTGCATAGAGTTTTTGTCTATCCTGATGATCCAGAACTTATGAGAAGAACAAAAGGAATACATATTATTATCAAAAGATGCTTAACATAGAATAACATATATATAGTAAAAATGGTTTCTATTCAATAATAAATTAAGATGAAATTGTAAAATGCAGGGGAAAACAAGCTTGCTAGAATGGTGGTGGCTTATCTCTGAGAAGAGATGTGACGACTGCACTCATTCTCTAGAAGATGATTAAAATGAGGCTCTCGAGGAATTTTTACAATAAACAGGAATTTCAAAAACCCTAGACATCCAAAAACCTAACCCTAGGATATGAAGCGCCAAAAGTCATGTTAGCGCCGTTTGGGTAAGTTAGTACATCAACTTCCTAGGGTCGTAACTTTTGCATACGATCTTCGTTTTAGGCACATGATACCCCATTGGAAAGGTCTATACAAGGATTACATATTTTGCTGGTGGTGATCCCTACAAATGTTGAATATTGTAATCCCTACACATGTTGATTTTGGAGAGCCCTAAAAATGTTGTTTGGGGCCTCAAAACGACCCTGCAATTCAAGGACCCGAAAACTAGGAAAAATTGTCGAACTGGAAAACTTCCAAAATGAGCTAGTGGGAATAGGTGGGAGGCCACCGAATTCCATATGAATAAATCCTCCCCCCTTAGGAATCAATGATATCCACTGAATTTGGCCCTGGGTGAGCCATTTGACTTAGTGCAGGAGATACTTGATAAATCAATAAAGCTAGAGTCTTTGTTGGCATGTGCCCTTGACCTATTTTTCCACAATCTGATCATTGGATTCTTCTTGTATACAGTTGGGTTTTAGCTCTGTTGGTGTTAGTTTCTCTGTTATCTCTGAGTTGTCAAATAATGGTGGGAAATAAGGTCGAAGGAAATCCACGTTGAACACTGGGTGCAGGCCAAGGAAAGGAGGAATGTTGAGCTCAAAATCATTATCACCCATAGCCTTGGTGATGGTGTACGACCTATAAAAGAGTGGGCGAATCTTCYTATGGGGTCTGGTAAGGTGTTATTTCTACAAATGTAACCAAACTTTGTCTCCCACCTGAAACTTGTGTGGCACYTGGTGTTKATCATGGCATTGCTTGTACTTCTCATTGGACTTATGTAGTATATCTCAAACCTGTTGAYGAATGTGTTGGATCCACTCAATGAACTGAGTGGCTTTGTCAGCTTCAGTTGGAGAAGGAGATGAGTTAGCCGAGGTGACCGCAAGGGGTAGTGCAACATCTRTGGGACCCAATGGTTGGAATCCCAACCTCACCTAAAATGGGATGTGTCCATTTGAGCTATGAAGGGCTCGGTTGTAGCTATGTTGGACATATGGAAGAATCACATTCCATGTGTGAGGSTGCTTGGAATTACACATGTGCAGGATATGCATGATCATTTGATTTACGACCTTGGTTTGGCCATGTGTCTGGGGGTGGAAGGTTGTGGATTTTTTGAGCTTAGTGTCCAACAATGACTGAAGGATTGACCAAAATGTGCTAAGAAATTGACTTTCCTGATCTGAGACAATGGTTTTTGGGATTCCAAAATGTATCCAAACTCATTCAAAGAATATCTTGGCAGTGGCCTCTGTTGCGATGCTCTTTTTGTAAGCGGCCAAAATAACCATATTAGAAAAACGATCAACAACCAAAAAAACACAGTCATTTCCCTGATTGGTGGACAGGAGGCTTGACATATAGTCCATGGAGATGGATTCCCATGGCCTTTCAGGAGTAGGAAGAGGGGTGTACATGCCCTGTTTCTTAGTGGTTGATTTGGTAATAGTGCAGGAAATGCAGGACCTGATATACTTTTTGACATCCTGTCGAAGTTTGAGCTAGTAGAAATTTTTCTGCAACATTTCCACTATATTTTCAACGACGTAGTGCCCTACCACCCGTATGTAGTGGGCTTCCCATATCAGATTCACATGATCTTTTGATGGAATGCAGATATGGACCAAACGACATAGAATCCCATCCTAAATAAGGAAATTAGTGACAACTCTATTTGTGCCCAACATTTGGTAGGTGGTGGTGAATTCTGGGTATGTCTCATAAAGTTGGGGCCATCCAAAGGTCTCATGCACACAAGAGTCTAGCACCATGGTGAGTGTCACGATTGGTGGTGTGCAGAGGAAATCAACGACGTGGTTGCTGCTTCCTATTTTATACTTGATGTTTAGGTGGAATTGTTGCAAGTATGTGGACCACTTCTGATGGCAGTCATTATGCAATTTTCCTTGCGTCTCATCAACTACAGTGGCTTATGATCAGTGTGGATGATTGTTTCCTTCCCAAGAATGTAATGTCTCCATTGGCGACTGATTCCAATTTTATGAGAAGAACAAAATGACTACAGATTATTAACAGGTGCTTAACACAAAATAACAGAGATATAATAAACCGGTTTTCTATTCAATAAGGAAATAAGTTGAAACTGTAAAATGCAGCAAAAAACAAGCTTGTTGGAATGGTGGCGGCTTATCCCTGAGAAGAGATGTGACAGTTGTGCTCATTTGCATGAAGATGGTTACAATGAGGCTCTGAAGGCATTTTTACAATAAAAATGAATGTCAAAAACCCTCAACATCCAAAAACCTAACCCTAGGAGATGAAGCGCCAAAAGTCATGTGGGCCCCGTTTGGGTAAGTCAGTACATCAACTTCCCAAGGTCGTAACTTTTTCATACGATCTCTGTTTGACGTGATCAATACCTCGTTAAAAAGATATATCTAAGGACTACAACCTTTGTGTGAGAAACATCCAAGGAACTTCCATGTTTCTCCCCATTTTCCCAAAAAACATCGTTTAGGGCCTCAAAACGGCTCTAGAATTTTCAGGACCCGAAAAACTGCTAAAATAGTAAATTACCAAAATTTCCACAAAACTGTTTTGAGCCAGTTGGAAAAGGTGGGTGACCACCAATATCCACCTGGATCAATCCTCTCTCTTTAGTAAACAATGGTCTCCATTTCATTGATTTCCCCCATCAGATGAGGAAATTTCTGCTAAATTTGTCCCTGGGTGAGCCACTTGCCTTGGTGCAGGAGCTACCCTACTTTGACGACTTGATAAAGATGGATCCTTTGTTGTCAAGTGTGCTTGATCTGTGTGTCCACAATCTAATCATTGGATGATTGTTGTATGTAGTCGGGGTTGATCTATGTTGGTGTCACTTGTTATGCTACTTCTGAGGTGTCCAATAATGGTGGGAAATAAGGGTGAAGGAGATCCACGTTGAACATTGGGTGCAGGTCAAGGAAAAGAAGAATGTTGAGCTCAAAATAATTATCCCCCATGGCCTTGGTGATGGTGTATGTCCCATAAAGGAGTGGGAGAATCATTTGATGGGGTCTTGCAAGGCATTCTTTCTGCAAGTGAAACCAAACTTTGTCACCCACCTAAAAATTATGTGGCACCTGATGTTGATCATGGTGTTGCTTGTACTTGTAATTGGACTTATGTAGGATATCATGAACCTGTTGGAGGATGTGTTGGATCAACTCAATGAACCGAGTGTCTTTGTCAGCTTCAGTTGGAGCAGGAGATGATTCGTTTGAGGTGACAGCAAGGGGAAGTGCAACATCTATGGGACCCAATGGTTGGAATCCCAACCCCAAATGAAAGGGGTTGTGGCCAATTTATTTATGAAGGGATCGATTGCAGCTATGTTGGACATAGAGAAGGCTCTCATCCCATGTGTAAGGGTGCTTGGAATTATACATGCGAAGGATATGCACAATAATTCGATTTACGACCTCGGTTTGGCCACCTTTTTGGGGGTGGAAGGTCGTGTATTTGGTGAGCTTGGTGTCCATCAGTGACTAGGGGCTTGACCAAAATGTGTTGAGAAATTGACTATCCCAATATGAAATAATGGTTTGTGGGATTCCAAAATGTACCCAAACTTGTTCAAATAAGTTCTTGGAATTGGCCTCTATTGTGATGCTCTTCTTGCAGGCAACTAGAATCGCCATCTTAGAAAAGCTATAAACAACCACAAAAACAAATTCATTTCCCCACTTGCTGGACAGGATGACTGACATGTAGTCCATTAAGATATTGGATTCCCATGGCCTGTCAGGAGTAGGAAGAGGGGTGTACAATCCCTGTTTCTTAGTGGTCAGTTTGGAAATAGCACAGGTAATGCAGGACCTGATATACTTGTTGACCTCATGTCGAATTTTTGGCCAGTAGAAATGTTTTTGTAGCATCGTCACTGTCTTTTTGATGCCGAAGTGTCCTGCCACCCGATTGTAGTGGGCTTCCCAGATCATCTTCGCTTGCTCGCTTGATGGAACATATATATATCCTAAATGACACAACAACCCATCCTGAAGATGGAAATTATCGACAACTGCATTTTCACCCAACATTTGGTAGTTGGTGGCGAATTCCACGTCTGTCTCATAGACTTGGGGCCATCCAGAGGTCTCATGGCCACAATATTCTAGCACCGCGGTGAGTTTCATGACTGGAAATCTCCTAAGGCAATCAACAACACGGTTGGTGCTTCTTGTTTTATACTTGATGTTGAGGTGGAATTGTTGCAATTATGTGGACCACTTTTGATGGCAGTCATTCTACAATTTTCCTTGTGTCTGCATGAACTGCAGTGGAATATGATCAGTGTGGATGACTGTCTACTTCCCAAGAATTTAATGTCTCCATGGGCGGCAATATTTCACAATGGAGTACATTTTTTTGTCGTAAGTAGGGTACTTATGGACAACATCTGATAGAGTCTCACTATGATAGTCCATGGGGTGGTTGTGTTGAGTGAGAATGGTGCCCACAACATAGTCTGAAGCATCTATCGTGATCTCAATGGACTTTTGCAGGTCTAGTAGTGAAATTATTGGATCCGAGCACAAGAATTTGTTCAAATCATCGAATGCTTGTTGTTGGGACCGGACCCATGCAATTTTTTTCTTACCACCACCCCTGGTTATTTGGATGAGAGCTCATGCAATATGGCAGAATCCCAACAAGAACCTGCAGTAGAAATTGGCAAGGCCCAAGAAGCTCTGAAGCTCAGTGAGTGTGGTTAGGGCTGGTCAGTCATGAATGACTTGGATCTTGGCTGGATACACATGTACACCATGTCGATCAATGATGTAGCCCAGGTAATGGACCCTGTCCATACCGTAAGAGCATTTTTCCAAGTTGTCGTATAGCTTGTGTTGCCTCAAGGTGTGTAGGACCTATTAAATATGCTGCAAGTGTTCACCCCAAGTCTTGTTGTAAATGAGAATTTCATCCAGATACACCACTACAAAAGT
>JASDQU010711625.1:27667-37988 GCA_032191745.1 Picea mariana
AGACACTTATGATGTCACTAATGTGGCAAGTGTGTTTGTAAGCGAGGTTATCCGTTTTCACAGGATACCTAAGAAGATCATTTCAGATAGGGACTCCAAATTCACTTCTAGGTTTTGGATAGGTTTGCAGTCAGCGTTGGGGACTCATTTGGACTTAAGCACAGTTTATCATCCTGAAACAGATGGGAAAACTAAGAGAGTAAATCAAGTCATGGAAGACATGCTCAGGATGTATTGGATGGATAATCAAACCCAGTGGGAGAAGTACCTTCCTTTGGTAGAGTTTGCCTACAATAATAGTTTTCATATCTCCATCGGAATGCCACCCTACGAAGCTTTGTATGGAAGGCCATGCAGAACACCATTGAGTTGGGATAGACTAGAAGACCGAGTAACAGTTGGGCCATAATTGATTCAAGAGATGGAGGAACAGGTGATTCAGATTAGGCAGAGACTAAAGGAAGCACAGGATAAGCAGAAAAGTTATGTGGATTCACACAGGACCGATCGAAGTTATGAAGTGGGAGACCAGGTTTTCATTCGTATCAGGCCTAATAAGAGTACCATGCGGTTTGGGAAGGGGACAAATTTGTCACCTCGATTTATGGGACCGTTCAGAATCCAAGATAAAATTGGACCCATTGCCTATCGTCTCGTACTGCCACCCCACTTGCATAAAACTCATAATGTTTTTCATGTATCTATTTTATGTCATTATGTTGCTGATGAATCACATAAACTAAATTGGAAGGAATTGCAGGTATTGGACGTGGGAACCCTCACGGTAGAACCATTACGCATATTGGACTGTAGAGTTCGACAGCTCAGGAACCGTCTGGTAGACCAAGTTAAGGTCCAGTGGGACAAGTATAGTCCAAGATCTGCTACTTGGGAAGATGCTGAGACACTACGACGAGACTATCCCTCACTTTTTTGACCACCTAGAGAATATGTTTCTCGAAGGTTGGGTGTATCTAACACCACCTTTTGACTTAGGCAGATAGAATTACCTGAGGCCTATATACTTTATTTTCTAGTCGCAATGAAACTATTAAGTGATACACTTAAACTTTAAAATGTATGAACTTTTATGAATGTTTAAATGTTATTGATGATGATGTATATAATGCGATCTACTAGGTGAATGTAAATTTTACGAATGTTGAAATGTTATTGATGATGATGTATATGATGCGACATATTGTGAGAATGAATTTTTTTATGAATGTTTAAATGCTATTAGAATGATGTTGGATATGATGCAATCTATTTTGGTAAATGATAATCTTATGAATGGGTGTCGAAATTGAATAATGGAATATTATGAGATCTGTTTCTAACTGGAAAACTTTNAATTTTTTATGAATGTTTAAATGCTATTAGAATGATGTTGGATATGATGCAATCTATTTTGGTAAATGATAATCTTATGAATGGGTGTCGAAATTGAATAATGGAATATTATGAGATCTGTTTCTAACTGGAAAACTTTGATGTTAAGTTGTTAGTATAGGGATACCAAATTGAAATGATGATAGTATGCAATTACATGATGATAATGCATAGAAATGTATGAGTTTGTGTTACAGACTAATTTACAGGTTATGGGCTATGAAATAGCCAAGGGATAATGATGATGAAAGTGGATATGATGACCACTAGCCGAGAAACATTATGGTATGAATATTGTATGTGAAATTATATTGGTTTGGATGCATTGGTATGATATGTGGACCAGTGCAAGATTTCAGGTGATGACATTGCCCAAAATCAAATAAACGATGACAAAACCCCCAGCAACACAGTGCCATTCTATATTCCATTGTAGGTTGTGGACCTTATTTATGATTAGGAGGGGTGGAGGCATTTCCCACCGTGTATCCTCTGAAACCTGAAGTCATGGGAGGACGGTGTTAGCTTATGCTCCCCAAGATGTGTGATCATGACTGTCAGTTGCCTACTAGGGAAGCTTGGTCGAGATAGAGACACTTCCGCTTACAGGTTCTATTTGGAGTTAGGTCAATATAGTTGACGCTCCAAGATAGTGTAGCAGAGGAAGGATAGGAATGGAGATGGAAGTAAGTTAGGGAGGAAGGATGAGTAGAAATAGTTGGGAAAGTATGGGGATTTCTCTGATGGTGAAATTTAATGTTTTCCCTTCTAAAAAAGAAAATGTGTATATATGAATATTCATAATTACGTAACTAAACCACAGTTGTCTAAATAAAATTGTTGAACCGGATAATTGTAAATAAAGGATTTCTCAAACAATTGATTGGTTTGTTGTCTTTTGTAAAAGACTAGTCTTGCTGATTGGATTGGATGCATACATAAATTACTAAAGGATGATAGTTTTTGATTATTAGTACATGCACAGGACTTGTATGTACTAGCTACACATGCATTTCTTGTACATATACACTAGTATGTATGAGTTTTCTTGACTTACTTACTGATAATGTCGGTTAATTGTTATGAATGTGTGAACCATGTTTCTTTTTATTTGTACCATAAGAGACCTTAACTTCGGGACGAAGTTTCCTGAAGGGTGGGTGTATGTAACAACCCTAGTTGAATATATGCTTAGGTATTATTAAGTAAAAATTAATTAGGTAATTAATTGTCCTCACATGGTTATATCTAAACAAAGATTGGCATAATAATATTAATTAAATATTTATTAATTAATTAATTGTTATAATTTTGATTGATTAATTAATTAATTAATTAATTACCTATCACATTCAATGACATGGGTGATCAATTTAACAGGGTTAATAATTTTAATTTGTTTAAATGATTTACGTATACGGAGGGGATAAGAAACATTAAATATTAGGATAAGACATTAAATAATAGGATAAGACATTAAATAAGAGGATAAGATAATGAATGTAGGGATAAGGAAATTAATGAGGAGGAAAGGGTCGGTGAAGGAGGGATATGAGGGGAGGAGTCTTACAGAAAGAGGGGGATTATTTTGGGAGGAGGAAGAATTATTCGAGGGGGAAAGACTGTATGTTTGAGGTGATTATTTTTCTGGTGTGGGGAGTTTGATTTAGGGGTTTTTGGTGAACCAGAAGTAGGGGGCACCGGTTTGCTGGGGGTTTTGGGCACGGGGGGCCAGGATATCCTTACGGTATCCTAGAGCTAGGAAGCCGGACAGGCTACTCCTAGCTGGCAGGGAGGAAACACAGTTTGGGCAGAGTTGGTCAGCGCATAAAGCAACAACAAAGCAGCAGGGTAGACAACTAGGTCAACGGAGAAATTAGCATCAGGAAGAGGTAATTAAATTTTATTATGTTAAGTTATTTTTCATGTTGTAAATAGATTTGAATTCCAGCTGATTTTTTATGCTTGTAGGATGTGAATGAATGATTTACGTATAGAGAAAGGAAATATATGTTAAATTGTATGTAATTTTGTATTTTACGGATACTACAAAAAAAAGTTCTGGAAACCATATTGACCAAGACTTTTCAGTTACATCACCTGGAATGGGCTGATAGGCTCCCAGATGCTTTGTGGGCATACCGGACTACCTGGAGAAATACCACTGGGAGTACCCCTTATGAGCTAGTGTACGGGAAACAAGTACTTTTACCTATAGAATTCCAAGTAAGGAACTTTTGTATTTCTGTAGAATTAGGATTGAACCTGGATGAGGCTCAAAATCAATGAGCCCTACAATTGAATGAATTGGATGAAATCAGGAAAGATGCCATCCAACAGACAATATTAGTCCAAAACCAGAGGAGCAAGTGGCATGACAAGTTTATTAAGAAGAAGCACTTCCAGCCTAGTGATTGGGCCCTATTGTTTGATTCCTGATTCAAAACCTTCAAAGGAAAACTTACCACCCGTTGGTTGGGCCCTTACAAGGTAGACACTATATATGACAATGGAGCTATACAAATTAAAACAATTGACGATGGACAAGTCTCTTTTGTGGTAAATGGACACCGACTTAAGTTTTAACATAATCCCATTTCTAGAGAATATTTTCTATAGGTCATGTCAACCAACAAGGCATTGGCCTTAGTATATGGGGAAGTCCCCCCTTGTTCTTGAAAATTTTTCTGAATTTGCTACTGTATATATGTAAATAGTTTTTGAATTTTGTTAATAAGGTAATTCTAGATATTTCTATAAGTATTTATTTCACCAAGAGTACACAATTTCAAGGATCTTTCTTCAAAAATTGTTACACTTGAATTTTGTGTTTGCTAAAGCATCAGAATGAATATTGACTTACTATAATTAGCCATATTTTTGCAAACATTCTCATTTTTTCAAGCATTCTAGAGTAGTTGCTCTTGAAAATCTTCACCACTATATAAGGAAGTGATACCATAACTATCGAGCCTAGAGGTCTCTCGTACAGTTTTTCCAAGAAACCTGAGTAAGCGAGTCAAGTGTCTTTATCAAAGATTAACGAGGAGGTTTTATTAGAAGTTATCCATGGAAACATCACAATAACTACAAAAGAAGAATGTGAGCTGAGCCTAGAGATACCTTTCTGTTCTTTATCAATGGTACCATCCACTACACACTAAATATCTTGATTATATCATATCTTTAGATAGTCCACATCCGCTTAAGTACCCCTTACACCAGGACAATCACTAAGTGATATAACAGAAAGCAGGGATGATTTTAGGGGCTAAATTTCGCTCATGGGCTCATTTTCCATGGTTTTTCAAAAAATGAGATTCGCTATTTAAAAGAATATTCGCCCAAATTCTATAGTATAAAATTATTTTACCTTAAAAATCGCCAAAATTTTATAAAAACTATATAAACTACTTAGAAATTTGAATATTTTTACAAAAATATCGCCAAACATTTATAGTTCACATATGAAGGATTAGTAGGATTTGCCAAGGTTTCTACATTTAAAAATAAATTTCCATCCTTAAAATCATCCCTGACAGAAAGTCATCTTCTAACATAAATACCATCCCAATTGAAAAAAAAGGAAAGAAAAAGTTGTTTTCAGAGTTGTTCCCCCATCTTCTTGCATAAGCAATATTATACTAAAATCTTAAAAGATGGAGGGCCAATCTCTGAGGGTTTAAGAGGCTAACCTGTCGGAATACTAAACAAGTCTACTGGCAGTGGGTACCGGCCTATGGTATGACTAGGTAAACCCACCAGAGTACTGAACAGGCTTGCTGGCAGCAGGGCATTCTACCTAGCGAGGATGGTAATCTGACAAAAATAAATAATAAAATTTAAACTTGTCCTTATGTACAACATTACTTGCAGACAAAGATGACATGAAGTATGTGTGGGTAAGATAAGGTTAATGAAATCCATCAACTTGCCAATGGGAAATTACTCTAAGACTATCTTGAAACTCTATCGCCTACCTCTTCTTATCTATATATAGGATCTCTTATCCTATAGGTTGGGCCATCTTCTAACTGTCTCATAAGACCAAGATGTGAAATTTTATCTTTACACTTGACATACTATAAACCTTTAGCTATTGGGGGATACTGACTAGTTTCATATACTTTTGATTGTGAGGTGTCACAATACTTAGGTGTGGCGGAGGGGTTCATGAGCTGACAAATGATCATTGCCTAGAGAAGTAGATCTTTGCAAGAATTTTTGTATTATTTCTATGATATAGGTTATTACATTGATAGTCATTTTATTTTTGAAATGCTTAACTCATGTGTGCTATAAATTACTGAACACATACTTAACATACCACTCTTTATCTGTTTATCGTTTCATTACAAGCTGCATATTGTAGGTTTGACAATACATTTTTATGCCTGCTATAACCTGTTCATTGTAGTTTTTTGCAAGGATGATTTTAGGGGCTAAATTTCGCTCATGGGCTAATTTTCCATGGTTTTTCCAAAAACGAGATTCGCTATTTTAAAAATGATTTGCCCAAATTCTATAGGATAAAATTATTTTACCTTAAAAATCGCCAAAATTTTATAAAATCTATATAAAATACTTAGAAATTTGAATACTTTTACAAAAATATTGCCAAACATTTATAGTTGACATATGAAGGATTAGTAAGATTTGTCAAGGTTTCTACATTTTAAAATAAATTTCCATCCTTAAAATCATCCCTGTTTTTTTGATATTATATGTCATATGCAAGAATATTGAGTGAGCATGGAGCATTCTTCCTCTGCTCATTTACCACTGTGATTGTCAAAAACACTTCAAATTTGTAGGCTATCCATTATAAGAGGTAAAAATGCACTTAACACAGAGGTATCGGATGAAGTACCGTATGAGGTGCCATATGAGATGTCGTTTGAGGTGTCAAATGAAGTACCATATGGATTGCATACCAGTAACTGTCCTATATTCTAGGTAACTGGAAATCAATTACATTCAATTGAATTGGTTGTAGGCATTGATTGTAGATGCTTCATATGTTTATGATCAAATGTCCAAGTCAAAAGACTTGGACATTGATCTAACCATGCATCATTACATTGATAAAAAAATGAGCCTTTGAATTTGAAAATCCCCACACATGGCAGCTCATGCGCACATGTGGGTAACCTACTCCACTATAGATGCATTCAAAATAGGGTTGGGCACTCTATTATCTCATTTTCCCTTGCCATTTTCTCTCCCTTGCGTTAAGGAATCACACCTAACCTCTTCCAATTCGTCCCCTGTTCAAATTGTGCTCAGACTGTGCCTAGTTTGTGCCACTGTTTGGCTCGTTTATGCCATTTCTTGGTAAATTACACCTTTATCACAATGCCCAGGAGATACAAACCTTCCTCCTATGGAGAGTTGTTTTCCATTCCCTAATTTTCACAGTGTAGAGAGGTGTTTTTGCGCGCAGGCTGGGGGCCATTTTTTTCTAGMTTGCARGGCCACAATGACGACCTCTCCATGCAATTCTCCCTTGGCTTCAATGGTAAAACAACATATGTATGGTTTMTTACTTTGAAGTTTAAGAATATTCCATTGTTATAGCTCCAAAGCTCCCAAGGATGGGAGATAGATGGTTCAAAAGCCACCAATTTCCACGCTCAAGTTATAACAGGGTGTTTAAGCCTGAATTCRAGAGCATTTCAGGAGAAAAAGGGTATGCTAAGGAGTGGATAAAGGAAGAATTGATTAAMCCCCTCATCGTCATCACAAGGTTAATTACATGTGAAGGTAGATACTTTACTTTCAAAGCTTGTCATTTTAGATTGCTGGCTCATTTTCTGTTCAACAAAMCCTTGAACTTCCCCTTCTATTTTCTCAAAATCTTGGAGAAGATGTCCTCTCAAGTGAGAAAAAAGGTGACTAAACCCCACAATAGTCTCTTCCACCATGTCTTGATAAAACTCCTCATTCTTTCTGAACTAGAGAAACAGGGTCAAAATTGGGATKCCTTTATCTATCAATTTGCAAACCCTCACTTGACAGTTAAGACCAACAAAAAGCCACTTAGCCTAAAAACTATCTTTCCATCCAAGCCTATCTCTCGAAGAACTCCAAACACCTTTGCACAAACCCTCTCTTTGGCAGAACAATACCAAAAGCTTGTTAATATCCCTACTTCTTCATCGAGTAAAAAGACCAAGAGAAAAGACCAAAAGAATCCTATTGTTGACCCCCCAATGCCTTCACTCTCTCTTGATCCTACACCTAAAAATATCCAAGAATTAATGCAGTAAGACTTTCCCATCATTCCCACAAACAAGAGGGGATCCAATCAACTTGGTAAAGGACCCTTTCAGAAGAGTACTCGGAGCACAAGAGCCAAGCCTTATGAAAAACCTCCACCTGCTTCAGATCCTATCCAAGTGTCCTCCAACCTTGAGATCCCTCATAAGAAACTTAGGGAAGTTTCTATGGATAGATTAGAGCCACTAAGGAAAACAAAATCAAAACCTACCTCACCTTACTAATCTCCCATCACTCCTACTTCACCCATGGCCAATATGGATCCTAAAACTGATATATTGTCCACATCCCTCAAAGGATCTAAGCCTTCCTTGGAGATCATTGATTCTGCCCCAACCATAGAGGAGCTACAAAAGGAAAACCATCAACTTCTCCAACAATTGGAGGAAAGGAAGATAATAGATACACACCTTCATCATGACAATGCAGTCCTTCAAACAATTGTTAACTCTCTTCAACAATTGGTCGATGATATGACCAAATCTAACCGCAGATTCAGAGCACAGCTGAAGCAATACAAGAGGCACAAGGCTAAGTGTTCACAGCAAGAAGGGGAAGCTTCCAAAGATGATCCTCCTCAGTAAACCTAGTCACGAGGGGTAACTTCTTTTTTTTTGCAATGGGACCTGCAAAATAGTAAGTGTGGGGGTAATGATTGGTTTGAGATATGATCACTTTTATGACGGTTATTATACACTTTTTCTGCATGTACATATGTGTTTTTCATATTTTAAAGGATCTTTTTGAATAATTTTATGATAAAACGGTATGATTGACATAAGGTACGTGTGATTCATGTTTAATGATTGTATTACATATAATTAATCATGTTTTATGATTACCAAGATCTAATTCATATTTTTTTGGTGTTATAGGGAAACAACGCACCATGTTTCTACTTATGGTACTTGATCTGACACTCCTTCCAGTACTCATTCCAGCACTTGATCCGACACTCTATCCAACACTACATATTGCACAAAAACAAAGGGCGACTTGGCGGTTATGGTATTGGCAGCTAGTGATGGGAGAATCAGGAACATGGGTTTTGTTCATTATTGCCCCCTCTAGCTACTGAGCTCCCGACAACTCAGTTTCAATTGCTCAAGAGGTCGATTATTGTCTCGCTATGTTTTATCAGTTGGGGCATCATTTATTGTAATTCGTCGAAATTAGAAGTGGTTTGACCCTCCTGTGGTCAAACACTTGGTTTGTAAATGTTATAAATACCACTAAGGTGGTCAGATGATTGTTAAGTAGCATAAGCATTAGAATTGTTAGTGTGATAGACAGAAAAATGATTTCACTCTGTTTTAAGTTTGTATATTGCCAGATTATGCCAGAACTGTGTTTTTCAGTTTTTATGGTGAATTCAACCCGCTGAGTTTGTGGTATACTTTTAGAGAGTGACCACAACTTGCTGGGGGGGGCACCAGTAGTCTGGTAACTGTCTTTGTGTTTGTTTATGCATTTCATAATTTAATTGTTCTCTTTATTTTCTGTACATGCATATTTTTATTGTGTTAATTAGTTTGTTGTAGTTTAATTGTTTTGATTCTCTTTTGTAGGTTAGAATGATGAGATGTGTTAGCATGCATTGATCTTGTAGATTAGGAACAGACTTGCAAGTCTCTATACTAACCCCATGTTCAATTAGATGTTAGATTATGCTTTGATTTATGATTTTATAGTCAAGTTTAAAACATAGTTTTAATTAGAATAGAATAGAGTTTTAATTTGGGTTCTCTTCGACAAGGATTTGATGGATGGATAGAATTAATTCCAGTTTTTAATTATAGCTTGCTTATTTTAGTTTTATATAGATCTTGTTTAATTAGTTGTTGGTTAATGTAGATTTTTATTTTACTTTTCAATATCATAGTTTAATTTATGTTTTTAATCATTTCTTTATTGCAGTTTGAATTGTTAGAATAGACATAACATAGTTTCATTTTACATAATTTCCTTTCCTAGAGTTAAATTACAGTTATATTTCTTAGTTAATGGTTGAATCTAGTTTTGCTTCTGTAGTATAGAAGTATAATGATGATCTCGTTATGTTGTTGATGGTTAATACATGAATATGCAGGGTGTCTAACATTGTTTT
Organism: Picea mariana; assembly: GCA_032191745.1. Classification (NCBI taxonomy): domain Eukaryota; kingdom Viridiplantae; phylum Streptophyta; class Pinopsida; order Pinales; family Pinaceae; genus Picea; species Picea mariana. Next base: position 37,446 of record JASDQU010711625.1, read on the forward strand.
GTCATGGCTAAATTCTCAATGGATTACTTAATCCATACATTTCACTTTTCCATTGAGATTAGTGTTGAGCTTATACCACTGGAATTGTCCTTTGTTGTCAAGTGCCATCAAGATATCATCTGAAAACGAAGACATTCACACAAACACCAACATTATATTTGAATTGTCATAGGTTAAAAGACAGTTTTCCTATTTTCATAGATTCATAAATAGTTTTCTTGCTTTCATAGATTAAAAGAAATCATTTTCATGTTTTCATAGATTAAGAAATAGTTTCTTTCTTTCATAGATTAGAATAAAGTTTTATTGTTTTTGTAGGATAGAGACTTTGCTTTGATAGATTAGATAGTAGTTTTCTTATCATATAGTAATCATTAATTGCTAGTTCTTCTTGCTTTCAATAAAATAGATTTCCTTTCATGCATTAGAAATAGTTTTGAATTAAGCATTTAGTCCACTTGCCTCTTAGGATAGATAGTCATTCAATGAGAAATTTTAATTTGATTGCTTGCAGAAGTTAGTTGTCTTTGCTTACTTGTCTAT
>JASDQU010711625.1:38008-48039 GCA_032191745.1 Picea mariana
TTCAATAAAATAGATTTCCTTTCATGCATTAGAAATAGTTTTGAATTAAGCATTTAGTCCACTTGCCTCTTAGGATAGATAGTCATTCAATGAGAAATTTTAATTTGATTGCTTGCAGAAGTTAGTTGTCTTTGCTTACTTGTCTATTTCTTTAGTAGGTTAGTTATTTGTCTTTGCTTACTTGTCTATTGCTTTAGTAGTTTAGTTAGTTGTCTTTTCTTACTTGTCTATTGCTTTAGTAGGTTAGTTAGGTGTCTTTGCTTGCTTGTTTATTTACTTTCTTTCATAGGGTAGTTGCTCATTGAATGTAGGTTGGCAAGTTAAAACATTTTTCTTTTGTTAGTTTCTCATTATTATGCTTAGTAGTTTGCCTTTTCTTATTGTTGAACTAGTTTTCTTTGAATAGGGTTTTTGACTTTCTTTTCTTAGGACTATACATCGATCCTTGGCCCAAAAGTACTTAGGTTACCTAGTTTCAAGTTGCTTAGTAGGGTTTTCTCATTAGATAGTTTTGCTTGAGTAGATTAGCCTTAGATAGCTACCTTCATTAGTTAGATTATACTCCTACCAGCCCTTCTAACTTTGGCATATATTTTTCTACAACTTGAAGTTTACTTACCTGAACTTGACAATTTAATTGAGGGTTTTTACTGTGTTTTTAGTGCATATAGAACACCCATCAAGGTCTTTGACCAAATGTCATGGAAAGACTAGAAGAACTTGAACAACAGGTACCAAACTTCGTTGATTCTGAATATGAACTTGATTGGATTCTTGGGATGGAAGACTCATGAAGGTCAAGATAATAACTACAAAATGGCCGACTAAGGTTGGAAAAATTACCTTGGAAAAAAGCACGACAAAATGATGAGACTAAAGAAGCATATCATTGACATAAGTCTGTGACATAGGAGGCACCACTGATCCAGATTATTTTTGGCACGAAATGAGAGTGGGGATATAACACAGAAATATACAGAGTTATTTCAAGAGAGACAATAATATAACATAGATATATCAAAAATATAATAAGAGGAGAAGATATACAATAATACACAATTTCTATTAATGTGTGAAATGTACAGAACTGTAAAAATACAAAGTGAAAGGCTTGCTAGAATGGTGGCAACTTATCTCTGAGAAGAAATGTGACAGCTACTGACATTAAAAAGAATATGATTGTTACAATGAGGCTACAAGTCCTTTTTAACATAAATAAAATACAAAACCCTAACCCTAGAAGATGAAAATCCAACATATGTGTGGACCCTGTTTTGGGTAGTTTGGTGTATCAACTTCTCGGGGGCATAACTTTGGCATACAATCTCCGTTTGGGATGCACGATAGCTTGTTGAAAATGTATCGTCGAGGAGAGTAATTTTTGGGGCTCAATCAGAGCCTTTGGAAATTATTCTGGTGCTTTGTCTCTAAAAACATTCATTTGGGCCCTCAAAATGGCCCGAGAAGTTTAGGAACCAAAAAAATGCTAAAAATAGTAAGTTACCAGAAAACTGTTTTGAACAAGTTTGAATAGGTGGGTGGCCATTGATATCCACCTGGATCAACCACAAACTCTCCATATGTTTGGAAGAGTAACCGAATAGAGGAGGACACAACTCTATGTAACAAGAACAACTTCCTAAGGTCATACTAGATCCCAACGCTTGCATAAAAAATAGAGGGATGTGCTTTGTCCAAGGGAGACTATCTTGCTGCTGATAAAAGAGAATGTATATCCAGTCCCCTCTTTTTGGAATATTTCATTCTTTTTTCTTTTTCAAATATTTAACGAGCTTGAAAAAGAAGAAAATAATTCTACGTTACAAAGGAGGAATGAGTGTCGCGGGCAAGCAAATTGGTTCCAAGCGCATGGAACAAACTGATGTTCGGTGCAAGGAGACATGTGTAGGATAAGGACACTCAGGAAAATTCCTCCATGGGTTAAGGTGTCAGATCCCAAGGGAAAACATTCTACAAAGGATTAGCACACCTAAGAAATGCTCTAAAGGTCCATTAATTGCAACATGAAGATGACATTAGGCCAAAGATGCAAGCTTAAGAAATACGCTACGATTACAGAATGACACCACAAGACTCCCTCCATGTAAGGTTTTATGAGCCCAAAGAAGGTAAGCAAGGTGGTTTTTCACGTTTAGAGAGTCTAAAAAACACTAAAAGAAGAATCTAAAGTGTTTTTTTTTTGTACAGTTAGATCTCCAAGCTTGAAAAAGGATAAGATAATACTTGGAAATACTCTCTCGACTAGACGAATCTCCTGAGGTGCACCTTTTTCGTAAGTTGAGTCTCCAAGGTTCTGAAAAGGTTTAAAATTATACCAAGGAGAAATATAGTTCTTTTTTAGTAAATTTAGTTTCCTAGGTTTGAAAAAGGGGTAAACTAATACCTAAGATAACTCACCCGCCATGACGTATCCCTAGAGATATTCCTTTTTCCTAGTTAATATATTGGTTAGAAAAATGGTTAAACTTATGAAAAATAGATGTTCTTTCAAGACCTATTAAGGAGTGTGAAAGAAACAAGGTCACTCGATGATCTTTTCCTATTTAGGGAGTCTAAAAAGGGCTTAAAGAAAAGTTGAGGGGTGTCCTTTTTTGCATATAATCTCCAAGGCCCAAAAAAGAGATAAACCAAAACCAGGGAGAATGGCCCTTTTTCATAAATTTAGTCCCTTAGGCCCGCAAAAGGGTTAAAACTACACCTGAGAATACTCTCCTAAAAAACCATAGCTCCTAGGGTATACCTTTTTCATAAAAATAGCCATCTGAACTGAAAAAGAGGTAAACTATTGTCGGACAAATGTGCCTTCAAATTTCACTTTGACGAGTGTGAAGGGAAACAAGATCACTCGGCAATATTTTCAATTTTAGGGAGTCTGAAAAGAGCTTAAAGGAGACTTTTATGGTTTAAGTGATCTTGAAAGAAGACAAAATATGCTCTAGGGGAGTTCCCTGGTAAAGGCCAAGAATGATTACTAGGAAGAAGAATGAGGCTTCATTGCAAAGTCATTGTGTGAATGAAAGGACTCCCATGCCTATGAAGTACTTCAGCATGGGAACCAAATGGAAAAAAAGGCTCTAACTAGGATGCACATGGAAGTAAGGCTCTACCACATACAGTATGACACAATGATCAATAAGGAAAGTCAATGTCGCAATTCAGTGGGGTCGATCCTAAGGCCAAGTGAACCAGGAAATGGATAATGCAAAAATGAAAGTAGGGAAAAAACTAACCTATATTCCATTTTTGAGGTCAATACAAGTCTAAACAGATCGATACGATGAACGAATGTCAAAAACAAATTCTCAAATATCTTGCATATAAGGCCAATAACACTCATCCATGAGCTAATAAATCTAGTATAGATAAAAAATGAGGAAAATAAGAGGTGCTACTAAATACAAAACTTTAAAAAAACAAGCCTGGATTGTACAATATGGTACAAGGCACTGCATAGCCTTACATCTCATGCATAGTACTGGTTCATGTAGAGCCTGCTTCTAGGCTCTGACCAAGAGTCTCTTCAATAGTCAACATCGAAAGTCTCCCAAAAGGGAAGAAAACACAAACCACAGTGTAAGTGTTGCCACAATATGGAAACTATAGTCATGGCTTCAAGGATAGCCTCATCTGAAAGAAATTCAATAACCGATAAATCATGYGAACGAGGAGGGTTGACAGTCCAAAAGGGAGAAGTAAACTGACCACATTCCATATGACGATGGAGGTTCTGGCTAGGACTGGTAGAATCTATMAAGGAACAATCACAAGCATGAGGGATTGAGGATCTACCAACAGCGATACYAGACTCAAAAGGAGACWYAATACCACTCAGAAAAAGAGAGGGAAACGAGGACTCCCATGCCCCCATTGGATAACAAAAATCATCAATTGTTGAGACYATGTCTCGAGAAGTAAAGCATGATTTCACGGGTTCATTCTTAGAAGAAATTGAACATCAAGGATAAGACATCACATAATTGGCTCGTGGTGGGGTAGAGTCTACACAAACACTAGGAACACATAAAGGGTTATCCTGAACTAATATCAAATTAGGATGGTGATTATCATTGTCRAGTGAATTATTTGATACTAATTGCGACATAAATTATCAATTTGGAGTCATAATCTTATGATATGTACGCAAAGTATATGCAACCTAAGAGGATTTCTAATCTATGATAATGATTGAAAAGAAACATGTTAAACTACTGTCGTTGAATCTAAATCTAAGAAAGCACAAAATATGTGACTAATCTATGAAAGGAAACTATCCTAATGCTTCATAATCTTGAGACTAAAACTGAATCTACAAAATCAAAATGAGACATAATCTAACTATGAAAGAAAAAACTTAATCTAACTACAAAAACATGAAATCTAGAATTAATCTATGAAAACATGAAAGTGCGTAAATTAAATCTAATGAAATCATTTTAAAAACATATACAACAACACACGACAAAAAGGTAAATGACAAACCACTATGAGAAAGTAAAATCTTGCATTAAAACAATCCAATACATGATAAATAATGAAAATCACTATCTCAAAACAACAAGACTATGAATCAAAGCTCAATCACTCTATTCTTCTATTCTCTATTCTAGAGAGAGGCCTCCTCCCAAACGAGGAGAGAACCCGCTTATTTATACATGAATAAAGATAACAAACTCATAATTACAGATCCACTTTTCTCTCAACCTATCCCTCCAAATCCTCCACAAACATCTTAGATAAGATATTCTATCCATGATCTTCTCCTTGAAGTTAGCTTGAATGATTATCTCCAAATCAAAGCTTGAAGATGAAATTCAAATTTGAAGCTAGGTGGTGACTTTTGACTTTATGAAAATCTTCAAATATGCCTGTAGTCATCACAAAACTCATCCAACTTTGAGATATAATGAAAATATGTTAATTTTCTAGTATTTATTCACACATTCTCTTAAAAATACTTGAAAATAAATAATTTGGAAAATGGAGATATAAACCCATATGTACTATGAAAGTGGTGGAGATTAATGGTTTTATGGAAGGATAAGATAAGGATAAGGTGATAAATGGTGTATGATCAAGGAATAAAAGGTGTATTTATGCGGTCCAACAATCATATGTCAGCTTGTTGATAGTGACAATGATTCCATTGTGTGAGAAATGCATCACCTGGAAGAGCATTGTTAAGCCCTAAATAGTGGCTCATTACCCCTTAATTGGGGCATATTATATTAGTAATGCTATTTTATTTATGTCGGCTTTAGGCCATTATTTGTAATTATACCTCCTAGTCTCCTATATATACCAAGGAGACATTTTCATTTCGAATCATCTTGTAATTGTACATTTATGTGCGCATAAGGAGGTTTCCCCCTCGAAGAGGATTATTATCTTAATTTATCTCTTTTTGAAGGCGTTGAGTACTTATTCTAAGGTTTTTCTATGTTATATTGATATTTGGTTCTTAACATATGGTATCAGAGCTCAAGGTCTTGGGGTTTCGCTACTACATCTGAGACACCTTGGAATTTTAGCTATAACTTGTTTTCTACAATGTTTCAGAAGGAACAGATTGGAGGGTATTTAGTAGACGAATCAAGGTACTTTGGGTTAAAATTTCATCTCATGAGGCCTTATACTTTCGAAGATACATCTTGTGAAATATAGGGTTCTGGAACCATCTTGAGTTGAGTCATTGCGAAATTTTCGCTATAATTTTTTTTCTGTAACATTTCAGACCCAAAATTTTGGAGTCTATTCACAAAAATTAGTAAGGTATCTATGGTAAAAAGTGAATCTTTTGGGTCATCTTACATTTGTAGATACACCCTATGGAATATAGGGTATCTGACTAGTCCTATTGACTAGTCTCAAGAAGATGTTCTAGGTAAAACAATCATAACTTCTTCCCAGAGTATCCAAATTGAGTGAAACTAGTTTCATTGGATAGTGGACAGTTTGTAGTATTTCTAGTATGAGTTTCATAATTTATATCAATTATTTTGTGTGGTCCACGCTATATAAGTGAGACCTCCTAAAAAGGACAAAAAAAGAAACAAGTTGTGGGGAAGCTACCGTAAATTCCACTTGGCACATCCAATTTTGATCAGACCTATGGCATTGCAGAGATGAAATATCAAAGAACTACAAAAAATAAATTTTCATACCCAGAAGGGTGGAAACTTTGGAGATACAAAAGAATAAATATTGTCTAGCAGAACCACCTCAAAATCAAGGTTCAAAAGTGACACTTGGCCAACATGCCACCCAAAAAGGGAAATTCTACACCAAATAAGCCTCTAGACAATCCCACTTGGACTCTTGATGAAGATGAAGAAATGTGTAGGGACATAAATGATTTACAAAAGAATATAGTAACAAAATATGAACTACAAGAGATGGAAGCTAAGTTGGAGGCAAAGATGTATGGTTTCATGGAAGGATTGAAAATTTTCATAATAGAGAGGACACCTGAAAGTGAAAATGTATCCCATGAAATTCATGATGAGGACACAAGGAAGGTGAATCAAGAATGGAGAAACTCTAACTTTGGGTTGAAGACCAACCACGTTCCTAAGATCGATATGAGGAAGTTTGATGGAAAGGACCCTATCACATGGATACTTAAGATGGAGCAATTCTTTGATCTACATAATGTGCCGCATACACAAAAGGTACAAATTTCTTATTTATATTTAGAACCCAATCAATTTGTATGGTATAGATGGTTGTGTTCTTGCAAATCACTCATCACTTGGACAATTTTCACGGAAGAAATGATAGAAAAATATGAGGATACAAGGAGCAATACCTTCTTTAGCCAATTGATAAATCTCAAGCAAAAGGGTTCAGTTACAGAGCACATTGAGAACTTCCAAAGATTAAATATAAAGGTAACAAATAGTCCAGATGAGCACTTGATTGATATATTCATAGGAACTTTAAGAGATAACATTCAACATGAGGTTCGCCTTTGGGAACCCAAATCATTGGAGAATGCATTTAGGGTGGCAAGAAATGTTGAAAGTAAAAATATGGCTATGGCTACTAGAAGGACCAATCCTAACATCTATAGAGAGAATAATGCTCCTTCTTATAAAACACCTCAACCTACAAGGTTGAAACCTCAACAATTGGAGGAAAGAAAAGCAAAGGGTTTATGCTTTAATTGTGATAGCAAGTACAGTACGGGACATAAGTGTGGTGAGAAGAAATTATTCTACATAGATTGTGAAGAGGAAGAAGAACAAGAACATGAACAAGAACCATATCAAAATGAAAACATAGAATCAATTTCATCTAAAGAGTGGACTCCCACGATATCGTGTAGTGTATTGGCTGGAATTAGCACTCCTCAAACCCTCAAGATATAAGGATATATCAAAAAGAAAAAGGTAATAGTCCTAATTGATTATGACAGTACTCATAATTTCATTCACTATAAATTAGCCAAAGATCTCAATTGCTTCGTTTATCTAGCACCAGAGTTTCAAGTAATGATTGCAGATGGAGGAACTATCAATTTCTTAGGAAAATGCAATAAGATCAATATTACTATGGGGGAATATGTAATGAATAGTCCAATGATTTCTATACCCATGGGTGGTGCTGATGTTGTACTAGGAATCCAATGGTTACAATCATTAGGAACAATGGATTTTAATTTTCAACAACTTTTCATGAAATTTTCATTGGAAGGAAAAGAAATTGAGTTAAGAGGTATCACAAGGAAACCTGGTAAGGTGATAAGCTCTAATGGCATGACAAAATTATTGAAAAGGGGGCATCAAGGTGTTATTGCACAACTATGCTCACTAGATGTTCAAACATCTAAGCCATCTATTCCTCTAGATATCCAAGGGATCATTGATAAGAATTCCAAAGTATTTGAAGATATTCCCAGAGGTACTCCACCCACTCGAAATCATGATCATGATATTCACCTAATTCCTGGGAGTGTTCCTCCTAACATCAANATGCCCAAAAGAGTGAAATTGAGCGCATGGTTGAAGAAATGTTAGAGGCTAGCATTATTATACCTAGCCAAAGTTCTTACTCTGCACTGGTGGTAATGGTATTCAAGAAAGATGGTTCATGGCGTATGTGTCTAGATTATAGAGAGCTCAACAAGATCAATATTAAAGATAAGTTTCCCATTCTCATCATTGATGAATTGTTAGATAAACTACATGGAGAAATCTATTTCACAAAGTTGGATCTTCATTCAGGGTATCATCAGATTAGAATGAAGGAAGAAGATATCCCAAAAACAACATTATGAACTCATGAAGGCCATTATGAATTTTTGGTCATGCCTTTTGGCCTTACAAATGAACCTTCCACATTCCAAGCGTTGATGAGTTCCATTTTCAAGCCCTTCCTTCAAAAATTTGTGTTAGTAATTTTTGATGATATTGTAAATGTGTTGACCTGCATAGAATAGATCTAGCTAAACAATGATACACACATTTGTAGAGAGAATTGGAAACAGAAGAACAAGGAGAGAAAGAATGGAAAGAATTCTCATTAACCATTATGAATAATGAATAATTTACACATGATATACTCTGTATAACTCAATGAGTTCGACTTGAGGTGAACCAAGTCACCATAGTGGAGGTCTAGAGTGATTTGGACACACACCAGTAGTTACAGGAGTGAAATGCCACCTATTCTAGTCTCTCAGGCAGTTACGGGAGTGAATTTCCACCTAGTTGAGTTAACTAGTCAACTAGTCTTCAGTTAACTAACTAAATAGAAATTAGTGAAGAGTTAACTCAAGGAATCAAGGCTAATGTGCCACTTTGGTGATGATACCAAGTCAAGTTCAAATTAGCATGGTGATGATCCCAATGCAACATCTAAACTCAACTCAACTAGTCAAACTGAAGTGTGAACTAAAAGAGAATATTCTCCAGGTGGAATATTCTCTCCTAAAATATAGGAGACTGGATAATGACTAATTATGACTAATGAACAAATAAAAACCTTGGGAAAAATAAATCCTAGGTGTGTGTGAAGTAACTCCAACACCCCCCCTGAACATCACTATGGTGAAAATAAATATTGGGTCCCAGCAACGAGGCCATGTTAGGTACCTAAGTACAAAAGATACACTGAAAATAAAATGAAGAAAGAGGGAAAAACTCATGGGAAACCACCCCCCTCAAGGTACAATGTATGTAAAAAAGAAGAACTACAGTTGCTAGGCAATTATGTCCTTCACTCCAAGACGACCTTGCAGAGAATGGAATTTCTGCTCAGTGAAGGTCTTGGTGAAAATGTCTATCGTCTGTTCTGTTGAAGGACAGAATTGTAAGTCGATGATCCCCTTGTGTACCAAGTCCCAAATGTAGTGCATGTGGATATCGATGTTCTTCGTCCACTGCCTCTGAACTGGAACTTTGTAGAACTTCAGAGTGCTCTGGTTGTCACACCAGATGACGATCGTCCGATGAAACTAAATGCCCAACTCAGTGAGAAAATGTTGTAGCCACATAGCCTGAATGGTTATGTTAACTACCCTTCTGTACTCTGCCTCGGCTGAAGATAGAGCAATGGAAACTTGCTTCTTTCTCGACCAACATATAGGCCCAGAACCAAGACTGAATGAGTAACCGGATGTGGACTTGCGATCAATGCTATCACCAACCCAGTCAAAATCAGTAAAACCAATGAGATCTAATGTAGAGTCTACTGCATAAGGAATCCAAAAGGTGATGGTGCCATGTACGTATCGAAGGATACACTTTGTAGCTTTCCAATGTAGCTCATGCGGCTTCTGCATGAACCTGGAAATTGCGCCAACTGCATATGAGAGGTCTGGTCTGGAGTGTGTGAGATACAACAAGCTCCCCACTAGCTATCTGTAGAGTGTGTTGTCAACCAGTGGAGTATCCCCTCCATCCTCAAGTTTGACTCCTGATAGGAAAGGAGTCAGAGCAGACTTGCAGTCTGTCATGTGAAAACTCTCAAGTTGATCTCGTGCATACATGGCTTGAGACAGTTTGATGCCT
>JASDQU010711626.1:2727-15177 GCA_032191745.1 Picea mariana
TCCACTATAACCTCTAGTCCTCACCAACAACCTATAAATACCAAAGTCTACATATTTTATTACTCAAATGAGATTTAATGACCTAGATTTCATATCATAACTTATCATATCATTAAATAGTCTTATCGGATTCATGTGTGCAGATAGCTCTAATCACATGGGTCCTTGCAAGTCAGTAGATTCCTTTGGGTTGATGTGTGCAGATATCTCTAATAATAAGGGTTCTTGCAAGTTAGTATATGATTTTTGGATATATTTACTACCCACATTGAATCGATGCATGGTACTTGATTTAATTTTTCTCAAATCTGTTTTGTTCGAGCATATGGTAACTATATGGAAGTGATTAAACATTATATGCATAACATTAAATATACATATATTATTTTTCCTAATAGAAGTTAAATTCAAATGATGTTAATCATTCTACAGCTGCACACTCATCATTTACACTTTTTGTAGTATCGAAAACAACCCACTCCACCTACTATCCCACATAGCTAGAGGATATATATTTTAAGTGCATTTGACTTTTATCATTTAAATATATATTATGTGTGTTGAATTGTATCTTTAACATATTTATGTGACATGTGTGTATGTTATATTTAACTTTATTTTAATGATAGTAAACTTGACTATTTTTGTGTTCATTCACTTTGTGTCTTATTCATCCATTATACATAGCATAGATACCCCACCCAATGATACCCTAGTTTAGGTAAAATCAAACATAAAGCTTATTTTTGTAATGTGGAAAATTTATGTTTTCTTCATACATCTTGGATTGACAATTTATATTTTTGTACAAAGGATAGTACAAAAATTCCTCCCATATATGAGAATGTTGGTGGTTAGCAAGGCATTAAGTATTATACATATATACTACCAATTAATTCAATTAATCATGTTTATTGGTTGCACACTCATATAGATTAAATGTAAATTAAATCTAAATTTATGAAAGAAAATATGATATTAAAGTTTGAAATTGAAACTCAATCACTTATTCAGAGCGATAAGGATGTGTATATGAGATTTGTATGTGTACATGATTACTCAAATCATATTTAATGACCTAAATTTCATACTAAAATTGAACATATTGTCAAGTAGTCATTATGGGTTCATGTGTGTAACATCCCTCTCTTACGCGTACATGATATGCCTTATTCTTTTAGGACTCGTGTGTGAAAGTGATCCAGTTTAGTATATGGTTGTTTGTTTCACTTATGTATTACAATGATGATTCTTATGGATTATGATGTTATGTTATTTGATATCTATGTATAGATATGTGTTATTGACAGGTTTCTTTTGAGTGTGCAGGACACTTGACAGATTGAAGATGTCGATCGCATCAATGGACCTCCTTGGAATCTAGATCGAGTCAGGGAGTGGACTGTATATGGTTTGGGTATTTTTGTTTATGCATATGTGACCTATGATTGAGTATATTATGATGTTTTTTATGGATCATTGAAATGTTTCATTGATGGATGCACGATGATGACTGCTTGCTAATCAGACTCACATTAGGAGTAAAGGGGCCATGCACATCAACCAAAAATTGAGAGGTGTGGCAGTAGCCCTGCCACAGCCTACTATCACTCTTGTCATGGATCAAATTGTAGGTTAACAATTACCTAGTACAATAGATCCACAATTTCATGAAAACAGACTGAGACCGAAGCTCATGAAGATTTTAAGGGGTGGACAATAAGGCAGGGTCCTTATTCCTTAGAGACCCTTAGTCTCTCACAAGGTTGTCTGATGGAGTATTGACTCCAAGGGTTGGAAAACTACGAAAATCAGTCAAAGGTGAGTGGTACCCTTGGAGCATGTAGTGCATTTTGAAGGGAACGTCGCATAAATAAAACATGAATAACGGAGAGTCGCACCCTTGGAGTATGTAGTGCATCTTGAAGGGCACGTTGCGATTTTAATAAAGGTGAGTCAATGAACCTACATTCCTAGAAAAAAATATTTTGTTTTAACATGGTTAGCCTTAAAATAAATGTTAAATGAGTAACTTTTTATTAATTATAAAATTCCCTTAAAAATTCTAAGCCTAGTTGAAAAATAAGCATAGGTCTAAATAGGGTAAGAAGACTAAAAACTAAATAATCAATTAATAAAAGGGGGATGAAGAAAGAAAAGAAAGTTAAGAATATAAAAGAGAAATATTTTATCTAAATATTTAATTACTAATTATGTGCAAGACATGCTAAATTGGAGCTTAAACAAGAAGGGAAATGCATGTAAAAAGGAATGTGGAAACATAGAAAGGAATTTAGTCTAGTCTAACTAAAGAACTTTCCTAAATAAAACAAAACTAAGTTTTAGAAAGGCATCATTCATTGAAAGGAAATAGAGGGAATAATCGGACAACAAGGATAATTTTTATGAGCGCTTTTAGGATGGGTGAGGGAAATTGACATTTAATTAAATTAAATAAATGAATTTCTGGTGCAACTAAGGGATCAGGTGACAAGTGTACGAGGGAGAGTATTTCCTAATTAAATTTTAATAAAACGAATTAAACATGCAAATGTCAAGTGGTTACTAAGAGGAAATCTATAAAAGTAATGGTTCAGAAGAGAAATGGAGCATGACTGGTATGCGTAAAGCTATGCTACTGGAATTTCTTTCACTAATTTTTCTTGTGAGAGTTGGGATACCCATCTCGAAAAGAGAGTGTTATCGCTACCTTCTGAGGTGCACTGGGATCTAGAGTTCTTTGGTTGTGGTTGTGTGTGTCCGCTTTGCGTCTCGAGGGGCTAAGGGGGAAGAAGAGTATCCCTAGCATTGGCTGGGAGGTACTGGTGAGGTCTCTATTAGAAAGCATGGAGTTGGACAGAGCGCAAGTGCAAGATAATATCTTCAAAAACTTGTCTTCAGTTACAGTACTCTCTTGAGGATTTTAATTGCAAACCTTTAATTTGTAATGAGTTTTTATTATATTCGCCAAGAAATGTGATTAAAAATTGATTCATAGATCTCTAAGAGTGATCTCAGTTCTCCATTTTCCTATTTGTTGATGAGGCTTAGTTAGTATAATGTTTCTCGTTATGCTCGCGATTTTTTTTTTTGAACCCTCAATGATATTTCCTTCTGTTTCTTTATGATTTCCCTTCTCAACGGTTGGCTCAGTGTATACACCTTTGCACCCTTCCTTTTCCCTGAGCAATTATTGCATGTGATTTCCCAGCTATAGATTTGCACTCACATCCTAAAATCTGTGTTTTTTTTTTCAAATCTCTGAGATATTGTTATCTGTGTCTTTTTAAATTCTCCCAATGAATAGCATTCATATTCTATGAATTTTTCTCCATGAATTGTACATGTATCTTTGCATTTTTGCTTCGAACCCTTTCCTAGATGGATAACATCTCCTTTCTCTGCATTTTACCATGGATTAATTTCTAGACGAATAACATCTCCTTTCTTTGTGTTTTTCCATGGATTAATTTCCAGATGGATAGCATTTGATTTCTCTATGATTTCTCAGTAAATTTAACCCCTATTTACCTCTGAGTGTTATAAAACTTTCGCCCAGCGAATTTGGGCATCTCTTGCAGCAATATAACCCTTAAGGCACTGCGTTTATTTTTGTTTTTTTTCCCAGCATTTCATCTTGAATTTTTCCCAGTGTCATCCATTCTATGTACAACAATATTCTCCCTAGATGCTCAATGATTTCTTATGTATTTACACATAATTTCATTATTAAAGTTTCCCTGCATTTCCAGGCTTATATGTCTATTTTCTCATTTAATTCTTAGCATTTTTGGGTAGAACACAAGGCTTGATGGATCACTCCTTTTCCCAACAAATTATGGGGCCAATGCCGAGCAAAATTTTTGGTCCTTGCCCAACAACCATGCATCTTAGTACCCTGCAATTGTGTGTGAATGCCTTACCCTCTGTGTGTAAGGGAAGTCACGTGAAATTCTTTAATCAACAATCATGATATTTACCAACAACCTTGGGTATCTCTTCTCAGTTATCTAACTATTATATTTCCTTCTTCTCCTTCAATGCTTGGCGCATCAAATGTTATCTTGAGTTATGTCCTTAAACTTGTATTCAGTTGGCAGTATCTCCTAGTCTTCAAACATTTTTATTCCTAGCGTATTTACTCTTCCTACCACAACGATTTCACATCCACTTTATTTGCATTGTGCAGACGTGTTCCTCAACATCTCTCTCCTTGTTTAAGAAACGGTTTAATATCCCTTGCAAGTGATGTTTTACTTCTTAATTCTCTATGAAATTCCACCTGTATACTCAGTGGTTATGCCTTCTAATCAGCTTGTGATGGAGTAATTGAAATCATATGTATTTTTGTTGATTATTCATTTAGTTGCTTATTAATTGTTAAAACTAAAGGTTTATTACATCATCGATTAAATGTTATTAATTTTACCTTTAGATGTTTATTATTGTGTGTAGTAAGTTATGTGGTTCATATGGTTGATTAAAATGTGTAGGCCCCAATTAATAAAATCTTATTCATACTTTATTCAATTTTAAGAATTATGGGAAAGAATTCCAAAATGATAAAATGGTATCCTTATTTTATTCAAAATTGTACTATTTGATTATGGTCATACATCCTTCGACACTATGGTTATTGTATTATTTACTTTTTCATTTTCTACTTTTATGTGGCTTTGGTCAATCCACCTTTATCACATATTTAGTTAGTCTTACACTTTTAATGACATATTACATAACAAAATGGGTTGATTGATAACTTTGTTTGGCCATGTATAATATTGTTTAGCATAATAATTTAAATTTTGGTCATAATGTGTGATGTTAGTGTATGATAAGCATTGGGAATTCATTTTTCCATGAATAATGGATAATGGCTCTTGCACACTGTTTTTTCATTGTTGATGAATGACTAGTTAAATAAATAGAATTGTTGCGCGCACTAAAAATTAAATGTAATGTATGTTGTATATATATTAGACCTTTTGTGCGCAATGAAAGTATGATTTTTGGAGTGTTGTTTAGTCATAGGACTGCTCGAGCTACGATTTTTTTTTGTTATATGTTGATTTAACAACTATTTTCTTGCGCCATTAAATTGTCAATGTATGATGGATTAATAACTAGATTACCTTGTGCCCTTGAATATCGATGTTGCATGATTGAATTAGAATTTTGGTTACTATTTCTCCCTTAAGCATTGTCAAATTATGATTGATTTACTAATTTTATTCTCTTGCAACTTGAAAAATAAAGTCAATATCCCATGTTTCTTGCATGGTTGATGTGTGAAAGATGGATTAATTACATAGAATGCTCATGCACAATTCAATAATGTGATGTAGGACTAGTTGAGTAGTTAGACTCCTTTCGTGCACTAATATATAATATAATGTATGGTTTTAGATACTAGTCTTCATGTGAGAAATGAAAATTTATTAAGATGGATGGTTGTTATTGTGATTGGTATTTGCGCTATGAACATAAATGATATTTTCTTTTGAGCCTTGGAGTTAATGTGGTCTATGTCATGTTATACGAATGATAACTTGCACGCCATGCTTAATTGTGGACTAGGATTGTTGGATTGATAAATTTGATTTCATTGATGTTGTCATTTTAGCATAGTTAGTTGGGACTTGATTGTATTAATGGGATGTAGACACCTCCTTGTTCCTCAGAATAGTTGCTAGCCCTAAGACCTTAAATGGTTAAAATCAATTGGAACCTAGGCTTGAGAGTTGATTATGTATCCCAGAGGTCTTAACCTTGCAGGGTAGGTTGGGCGGGTAGTATCTTATGTGATTCTTATGATTATCTTTATGATCCTTAGGTTATCGTTATGTTATATCATGTTATCCTGGTGTTATCTGATGATTATACTTATGAGATGAGTTGAGAAATTCATGATTTGTATTGTTTATGCGTCATTATTAATTGTAGAATGCAATGATTTTGGATTATTTTTTATTTGTGTTAATGCATCAATATCTATATCATAATTCATGGTGATGATGTGTCATCTTTGTGTCATGATTGATTTTTAATGCATTAATATGGTTTTTTTAATATATTGGATGATGTGTCGATGATGTTGCTATTAACTGTGATGTATAAATTTCCTAAAGCAAGAAAAAAAAATCCTTCCGTGCTTCGCCTTTTCTCTTACGTAATGGAGGGTTGTTACATATGGTATCAAAGCGGGTTCAAACCTACAACTGGGGATCGTTTCACCTTCCACTATATAACCACTTGATTAATAATTTATCACTAATTAAATTGAATTATGTTTGTGTAGGTAATCATGGTTAGAGGACATCAAAAAGGCAGACGACATGGTGGTAGGGGAGGAGGTGATATGCCTCCAGTAGCATCCATGCCAAAGGGGTCTAACCCCCAAGGAGAAGAACAATTCAATGGACAAGAAAAAATTGTTGTGGGGGATGTGATTGGGTTATTGAAGTCCTTTCAAAGGATGTCAGAGTCCTTGATTAGCCATATAGATAGAGATGAGGCCAGGGCATCAATACCCCATGAGGGTCCACCACGTACCCCAATCGATACTCGTATCATTCATCAAGAAGTTGATAAGGTCAAGTTTCTCGAGTTCTTGGGTGCCACGGATGGCACAACCACAAAAGAATGTTCGGATAACATGGCGATGTTCTTTGCAGTTCGTGACTATACCTCCAACATGAAAGTATGCATGGCGGTATTTCAATTGAAGGGGAGCACTCAACTATGGTGGAAGATACGCCTTCCACAACTGAACATGGTCATCGAAGACGTGTCATGGGAACTGTTCGAGGAGCGGTTCTGGGAGAGGTATATGTCTGAGGAATTCATTGAGCGCCATATCAATTAGTTTAACACCTTACAACAAGGCGGTCATATAGTGCCCTAGTATGAGGCTTGTTTCATGGAGTTTCTTAGGCATTCTCCACATATGAACACCGAGAAGCTTAAGTTCAACAAGTTCATGTTCATACTTAATGTCAGTATCCATGCGAAAGTGAGGATATTAATGCCTTAGAAGTTGCACGATGTTATCCAAAAGGCCCTCATAGATGAGGAAGAGATGATCAATAGGGGTCAGAGAAGGACTCTTGTGAGACCGACAGGACAGGTGACATCTGGTGTGCAGCAACATTAGACACTAGCTCGACATCCATCAAGGTATCAAGGCACTCTGAGAGGATCCATGTTCATGACACCATGATGAATGGTGCCTTAGCAGTGGACTCCCTACCAAGGACCACAACACCAACAACAACATCGTCTGCACCAATAACAATTTAGGCATGTTGAGTAGAACAAACCAGGGTTCCAGGCTGGTGAGCCATCAGCTTCTACTTCAGGGACCAAGAGTACTAGACCAAATACTAGGTGATGGACATGTGGAGATCCACATTACCAACTTTACTACCTAGTTGAGAGAGCTAGAGCAGCCGGGTCAGCTGGACACACTACCATAGGAGATTTGCACAAGGCCCACTAGATTCATGAAATAGTGAATAACCATGAGGCCGAGCACTAGTCTACTGTGATCGAGACATTAAGTACCATCATGGACCATAAATGTAGTATTTTGATAGATCCATGTGCTACAGAGAGATTTATTTATGGTGTAGTGATAAAAATAATTAAGTTAAATACAGTCGAACATGACGATTTTAGCTATGTGGAAATGGCTTCGGGAGCCAAGAATAAGGTTGGAGGAAAGGTTATGGACTGTATCCTTAAACTGGGATATTTTGTCACAATGTCCAACTTGTATGTCATGATATTAGAATATTATGATTTCGTAATTGGTATGTACTAGTTGGAATAGCATGAGGCGGTACTCAACTGTAAGACAAAATGCTTGAGTTTGATAGATGATAAGGGACAGAGACAAGTGATTGTAGGAAGGAGAGTTTCTCTAAGATTCATCTCTTCCCTTCAGCTATGGAAGAGAATGCACAGGGGATGCAAGATATATGAAATCTTAGTGTTGAATGACAAGGGCATGGTAGAAGGACTAGAAAAACTTCTGGTATTACATGAGTTTGCGTACATGTTAACAGAAGAGTTACCAGGTTTGCCACCCGAAATGGAATTGGAATTTACCATCAAATTAAAACCTATAACTGAACTGATAGCAAGAACACCTTATCGGATGTCGAACCCTGAGTTACATGAGTTGAAAATTCAACTGAAAGAGTTGTTGGACCTAGGACTTAGACATCCAAGTGTGTCACATTTGGGTGCACCTGTTATTTTCATACAAAAGAAGGATGGGTCGTGGAGACTCTGCATTAACCACCATCAATTGAACAAGGAAACAATCAAGAACCAATATCCATTTCCAACAATAGACGATTTGTTTGGTCAAATAAAAGGTGTGACAATGTTTTCGAAGATCAACTTGAGATCAGGGTATCACTAGTTACGGATCAAGGAGGAATAAATTCCTAAGACCACATTCAAGATGAGGTTTGGACATTATGAGTTTATCGTGTTACCGTTTGGACTGAAAAATTCCACAGGGGTATTTATGAGCTTGATAAATGGGGTGTTCCACGAATACTTGGAAACATTTGTTCAAGTATTCATTGGCAATATTTTGATATATTCTCGAACAATAGAAGAACATGATGAACATTTACACTTGGTACTATAGTGTTTGCTAGAGAAAAAATTACACAGGAAACTAACAAAATGCACTTTTTATCAATCGAGGATTCATTATTTAGGGCATGTTATCTCCCAAAAAAGGTATCTATGTGGATCCAATGAAGGTAGAGTATATTATTGAATGGTTTGTGCCAACCAATGTCCCTGAAATATGTAGCTTCATGGGTTTAGAGGGATATTGTCGATGGTACATCGAAGGTTTTTCGAAGATAGCAAATCTGATTACGGAACTGCAGAAGAAAAACAAGAAGTTTGTATGGACCAAGAAATGCGCAAAATCATTTCGAAGGCTCAAGGAGCTGTTGACAACAACGCTGATACTAAACTTCCTTGACATGGAAAAGGACTTATTGGTATGCAAGGACACATCCAAGGAAGGCTTAGGTGGAGTCTTGATGCAATGTAGTCAAGTGATCACTTACATCTCAAGAAAATTAAGAAAGCATGAGGAGAACTATGTGACACATGATTTGGAGTTATTGGAAATTATGTATTCCTTGAGAGTATGGAGACTCTACCTGATTGGATGGAAATTCAAACTAAAAACAGACCGTTGTGATTTGCAACACATTTTTATGCAAAGTGACTTGAACATGCAGCAAAGGAGTTGGTCAGAACTTCTTAGCGAGTACGATTTTGAGATTGCCTAGATAAAAGGAATAGTGAACAGAGTGGAAGATGCGTTGATTCAAAGACCATGAATATTTTCGATGATATCTCTTCAGACGAACCTTCGTGAAAAGATTCTAACTATACAACGTGATGATGACTGGTATAACGAGGTTAAGGAATTTATCAGACAAAACACCATGTTGGTACCAACATTTAAGGGATTTATTGTGGACAACGATGGATTAATGAGATACAATAACCAGATTTACGTACCTCCCAACGATGAGTTGAGAAGTTTTATATTGAACGAAGCTCATAGAGTAGTGTACATGGTTCATCCAAGAGTCATGAATATGAGGGTAGACCTTAAACCCTTATTCTTGTAGAAAGGAATGAAGGCAGACATAGTCAACTACCTAGAGAGATGTCTAGAATGTCATCAAGTGAAGGATGAACATAGGCATTACTGGCATGATTACTACAACCACACGCTATTTTGGAATCGAAATTGGAGTTCATTTTGATGGAATTAATTATCATATTTCCATTGACAACAAGGAGGCATGACTCGATTTTTGTGGTAGTAGACACTCTGATGAAGAGTGCACATTTTATCCCTATGCATACGACATATCAGGAACTAGACATAGATAGAGTCTTTATCAATGATATTGTGAGATTGCATGGCATGCTTAAAAGGATCATATCTGATTGAGGATCGGTGTTTATAGGATGATTTTGGACTAGTTTCCAAGAGGCCTTGGGAACCTAAATTAACTTTAGTACCATGTATCACCTAGAGATAGATGGGAAGACAGAAAGAATGAACCAAATATTGGAATATATGTTGCGTATGTACATGATGGACCAACATAAGCATTGGGAGGAGTTCTTTCCACTGGAAGAATTTACATACAACAAAAACTATCAAGGCACAATTAACATGGCTCCATTTGAGTTTTTGTACAAGCGACCGTGTCAAATGCCTTTGATATGGGATCGACTTGAGGATTGGGTCTTGGTAGGGCTAGAAGTGATCCAAGAAATGGAAGAACAAATGAAAATGATAAGACAAAGGATAAAGGAAGTGCCAGATCGACATAAGAGTTATGTCGATGTGCATCGTGTTGAGTTTAGTTATGAAGTTGGTGATCGAGTCTTCTTGTGGGTGAAACCACACAACAGTTCAATCAAGTTTGGGCAGGGTGCTAAACTCTCTCCTAGGTTTGTGGGACAATTTGAATTTGTGGAAAATAAAGGGCCCATGGCCTATCGACTCGCCTAGCCTAATTATTTGAGGTGTATGCATGATGTTTTTCATTTATCTATTTTGAAACATTATGTTAGCGATCCTACACATGTGATTGACGTGAGTTCTTTGCAGGTATCAGATGATAGTGCACTCACAACTTAGCCAATCCACATTCTGGACCATTACATTCAATAGCTACGACATCAAAAATTCAATCAAGTCAAGTTCTAGTGGGACAATTATATTCCACACTCGACTACCTGGGAGGACGCATATGATATGCGCAAGTAGTTTCCATTTTTGTTTGAAAGTTATGCATTTAGATCTTGTCAGATACTTTAATTACTGCACATTATAATGTGAAACTTCTGGACAAAGTTTAGAAAAAGAGGGGGTGTATGTAACATCCCTCTCTTTCATGCACATGATATGACTTATTCTTTGAGGACACTTGTGTGCAAGTGATCTGGTTTAGTATATGGTTGTTTGTTTCACTTATGGATTCTAATGATGATGCTTATAGATTAATATGTTATGTTATTTGATATCTATGCATAGATAGGTGCTATTGATGGATTTCTCTTGACTGTGTAGGACACTTGACAGATTGAGGATGTTGATGGCATCGGTGGACCTCCTTGGACTCTGTATCGAGTCAGGGAGTGGATTGTATATGGCTTTGGTATTTTTGTTTATGCATATGTGACCTATGATCAGGTATATTATGATGTTATTTATGGATCATTGACATGTTTCATTGATGGATGCAGGATGACAATTTCTTGCTAATCAAACTCACATTAGGAGTAAAGGGGCCATGCAAAACAACCATAAATTGAGGGAGAGGTGTGGAAACAACCCTACCACATCCTACTAGTGCTCCCTTCGTGGATCAAATTGTAGGTTAACGATTACCTAGTTCGAGAGATCCATGATCTCGTGAGGGAACACTGAGACATTCGCTCACGAAGATTCTAAGGGGTGCACAATAAGGAAGGGTCATTATTCCTTAGAGGCCCTTAGTCTCTCACAAGGTCACATGATGGAGTATTGACTCCAAGGGTTGGAAAACTACCAAAATCAGTCAAAGGAGAGTGGCACCCTTGGAGCACGTAGTGCATCTTGAAGGGCACGTTGCATAAATAAAACATGAATAAAGGCAAGTGACATCGTTGGAGCACATAGTTCTTCTTGAAGGGAACGTCACGATTTTAATAACGATGAGTCAATGAAACTAGGTGCCTAGAAAACAATATTTTTTTTTGAAAGGGTCAGCCTTAAAATAAATGTTAAATGAGTAAATTTTTATTAATTATAAAATTCCCTTAAAAATTCTAAGCCTAATTGAAAATCAATCCTAGGTCTAAATAGGGTAAGAAGACTAAAAACTAAATAATAAATTAATAAGAGGGGGATGAAGGAAAAAAAAGTAAGTTAAGAATCTAAAAGAGAAATATTTTATCTAAATATTTAATTACTGATTATGTGCAAGACATGCTAAATTGGAACTTAGACAAGAAGGAAAATGAATGTAAAAAGGAATGTGGAAACATAGAAATGAATCTAGTCTATTCTAACTAAATAACTTTCCTAAATAAAACACAACTAAGTTTTAGAAAGGCGTCAGACATTAACAGGAAATAGAGGGAATAAAGGGACAACAAGGAGCACTTTTAGGATGGGTGAGGGAAATTGACATTTAATTAAACAAAATAAATGAATTTCTGGTGCAACTAAGGGATCGGGTGACAAGTCTACAAGGGAGAGTGTTTCCAAATTAAATTTTAATAAAAATAATTAAACATGAAAATGGAAAGTGGTCACTAAGAATAACTCTATAAAATTAATGACTGAGAAGAGGAATGGATCATAGCTGGTATGTGTAAAGTTATGCTGCCAAAATTTCTTTG
>JASDQU010711626.1:15197-27567 GCA_032191745.1 Picea mariana
ATTATGTGCAAGACATGCTAAATTGGAACTTAGACAAGAAGGAAAATGAATGTAAAAAGGAATGTGGAAACATAGAAATGAATCTAGTCTATTCTAACTAAATAACTTTCCTAAATAAAACACAACTAAGTTTTAGAAAGGCGTCAGACATTAACAGGAAATAGAGGGAATAAAGGGACAACAAGGAGCACTTTTAGGATGGGTGAGGGAAATTGACATTTAATTAAACAAAATAAATGAATTTCTGGTGCAACTAAGGGATCGGGTGACAAGTCTACAAGGGAGAGTGTTTCCAAATTAAATTTTAATAAAAATAATTAAACATGAAAATGGAAAGTGGTCACTAAGAATAACTCTATAAAATTAATGACTGAGAAGAGGAATGGATCATAGCTGGTATGTGTAAAGTTATGCTGCCAAAATTTCTTTGGTTGATTTTTCTTGTGAGAGTATGGATACCCAACTCTAAAAGAGAGTGGTAGCTCGACCTTGCGAGGCGAGCTGGGAGCTAGAGTTTTGTGGTTGTGATTGTGTGTGGCCCCTTTGTGGCTCAGGGGACTAAGGGGGAAGAAGAGTACCCCTAGCATTGGCTAGGAGGTAACAGTGAAGTCTGAATGATTAGAAAGATGGGAGATGGATGGAGCACAAGTGTTAGAGAACATATTCAAAACCTTGTCTTCTATTATGATACTCTCTTGAGGATTTTAACTCAAAACCTTTAATTTGTAATGAGTTTTTTTTTATATTCCTCAAGAAATGTGCTTAAAAATTGATGTATAGATCTCTGAGAGCGATCTTGGTTCATAATTTTTGTATTTGTTGATGAGGCTTAGCTAGTATGATGTTTCTCATTATGCTCGTGATTTTTTTTCTGAACCCTCAATGAGATTTCCTTCAGTTTCTTTATGATTTCCCTTTTCAGTGGCTAGCTAAGTGTATTCACCTCTGTTCCCTTCCTTTTCCCTGAACAATTATTGCATGTGATTTCCCAGCTTTAGATTTGTGTTCACATCCTAAACTCTATGTTTTTTTGGTCAAATCTTTGAGATATTTTTCTCTGCCTCTTTTTAAATTCGCCTAGTGAATAACATTTGTATTCTATGTAGTTTTCTCCATGAATTGTACAATTATCTTTGCATTTTTTATTCAAACCCTTTCCCGGATGGATAACATCTCCTTTCTCTAGGTTTTTCCATGGATTAATTTTCAGATGGATAACATCTCCTTTCTCTACATTTTTCCATGGATTAATTTCCAGACATATAACATCTCTTTTCTATGCACTTTCTCGGTTAATTTAACCCCTATTTACCTCTGAGTTTTATAAAACCTTCACCTAGCAAATTTGGGCCTCTCTTGCAACAATATAACCCTCAAGGAGTTGTGTTTATTTTTGTTTTTCTCCTAGAATTTCATCTTGAATTTCGCCCAGTGTCATCCATGCTATGTACAATGATATTCTCCCTAAATGCTTAGCGATTTCTGATGTCTTTACAAAACATTTGTTTCTTAACTTTTTCCAATGTTTTTAGGTTTATACAACAATTTTATCCTCTAATTCTCAGCGTTTTGGGGGAGAGCACAAGGTTCGATGCATCACTCCTTTGCCTAGAGAATTTTGGGGCCAATGCCTAGTGAAATTCATGGACCTTTCCTAACAACCATGCATCTTAGTACCCTGGGATTGTGTGTGATATCCTTACCCTACGTGTGGAAGGGAACCCACGCGAATTCTTTTCTTCAGCAATCATGATATTTACCAGTGACCTTGGGTATCTATTCTCAGCTATCTAACTTTTATATTTCCTTCTTCCCCTTCCACGGTTGGTGCATCAAATCTTAGCTTGAGTTCTATCCTCCTTAAACTTGCATTTAGTTGGCAGCATCTCCCAACCTTCAAACGTTTTTCTTCCTAGTGTATTTACTCTTCCTACCACAACGATTTCACAACCACCTTCTCTGCATTGTGTAGGTGTGTTCCTCAGCGTCTTTATCCTTGTTTTAATGATTGGTTTAATTTCCCTGGCCATCAATATTTTAATTCTTCATTCTCCGTGAAATGCCATCTGTATACTCAATGGTTTTTCCTTCTAATCAACTTGTGTCGGGTTAATTAAAATCATATGTATTGTTGTTAATTATTCATTTAGTTGCTTCTTAGTTGTTCAAACTAAAGGTTTATTACATGATGATTGAACATTATTAATTGTACCTTTAGATGTTTATTATTGTGTGTAATAAGTTATGTGGTTTATATGGTCGATTAAAATGTGTTGGGCCCCAATTAATAAAATTTTATTCATATTTTATTCAATTTTAAGAATTATGGGATAGAATTCCAAAATGATAAAATGGTATCCTTATTTAATTCAAAATTGTACTATTTGATTATGGTCATACATCCTTCAACACTATGGTTATTTTATTATTTCCTTTTTCATTTTCTAATTCTATGTGGCTATGGTCAATCCACCTTTATCACATATTTAGTTAGCCTTACACTTTTAATAACATATTACATAACAAAATGGGTTGATTGATAACGTTTTTTGGCCATGTACAATATTGTTTAGCATAAAAATTTAAAGTTTCGACATAATGTGTGATGTTAGTGTATGATAAGCACTGGGAATTCGTTGTTCAATGAATAATGGATAGTGGCTCTTGCACATTGATTTTTCATTGTCAATCAATGACTAGTTAAATAAATAGAACCATTGTGCGCACTGAAAATTAAATGTAATGTATGTTGTATATATATTACACCTTTTGTGTGCAATGAAAGTATGATGTTTGGAGTGTTTTTTAGTCATAGGACTGCTCGCACTATGAAAATTTTGTTGTTATATGTTGATTTAACAACTATTTTCTTGTGCCATTAAATTTCCAATGTATGATGGATTAATAACTAGATTACCTTGCACCCTTGAATATCGATGTTGCATGATTGAATTAGAATTGTGGTTACTATTGCACCCTTTAGTATTTTTGAATTACGATTGAACTACTAATGGTATTCTCTTTTGCCTTGCAAAATAAAGTCGATATCTCATGCATCTTGCATGGTTGATGTGTAAAATATGGATTAATTACATAGAATGCTCACGCGCAATTCAATAATGTGATGTAGGACTAATTGAGTAGTTAGACTCCTTGCGTGCACTGAAATATAATATAATGTATGGTTTTAGATACTAGTCTTCATGTGCAAAATAAAAATTTATTAATATGGATGGTTTTTATTGTGATTGGGATTTGTGCCACGAACATAAATGATATTTGGTTTTGTTCCTTGGAGTTAATATGGTCTATGTCGTGTTATGCGAATGATAACTTGTGCGCCATGCTTAATTCTGGACTAGGATTGTTTGATTGATGAATTTGATTTCGTTGATGTTGTCATTTTAGAATAGTTAGTTGGGACTTGATTGTGTTAATGGGATGTAGACACCTCCTTGTTCCTCAGAACAGTTGTCATCCCTAAGACCTTAAATGATTAAAATCCATTGGAAACTAGGCTTGAGTGTTGCTTATGTGTCTTGGAGGTCCTAACCTTACAGGGTAGGTTGGGCGGGTATTATCTTATGTGATTATTATGATTATATTTATGATCCTTAAGATATCGTTATGCTATATCATGTTATCCTAGTGTTATCTGTTGATTATCCTTATGAGATGAGTTGAGATATTTATGATTTGTACTATTTATGCATCATTATTAATTGTAGAATGCAATGATTTTTGGTTGTTGTTTATTTGTGATAATGCATCGATATGTGTATCGTTATTCACGGTGATGATGTGTCAGCTTTGTGTCGTGATTGATTTTTAATGCATTAATATGGTTTCATTAATTTATTGGGTGATGTGTCGATGATGTTGCTACTAATTGTGATGTATAAATTTCCTAACACAAGAAAAAAAAATTTCCTTTCATGCTTCGACTTTTCTCTTACATAATAGAGGGTTGTTACAATGTGTGTAGATAACTCTAATCATATGGATCTTCGCAAGTCACTTAGCTCCAGTAGTAGTTGTTCCAACACTGTTAAATGCATTTTTAGATGTATTTACTACGCATAGTGCACCAATGCATGGTACTTGATTTTAAACTTTCTCAAATTTGTTTTGGTTAAGCATATGGGAACTATATGGAAGTGGTTAAACATTATATGCACAATAGTATATCTACATATATTATTTTTTCTAACAAATGTTATATTCAAATGATGTTAATAATTCTATAGATGCACACTCATCATTTACACCTTCTGTAGTATCAACAACATCCTACTCCACCTACTACTTCACATAACTTGAGGATATGCTTCTAGGTACATTCAACTATCCTCATTTAAATATATATTCATGTACGCTAAATTGTATCTTTAACATATTTATGCAACATGTGTGTATTTTGTATTTAATTTAATTTTAATGATATTAAATTTGTGTAAAGAGCTTCTAGATTAAAACTGTGTGGAGTTTTTTGAAATGTCCAACATTTCGAGTGGACACTCCACCCATCATCAGGGGCATAGAAAGAAGAAATTTTGTAAAAGAGTGTCAGGTTTTTTAAATATAAGGCAAACAATTTGGAACTAGCCATTGGAATTAGATATTCAACAACTTAGAATTAGTCATTGGAATTAGGTATTAAATAATTTGGAACAAGCCATTTGAATTAGGTAATAAGTAAAGAGGATATAAAGAGGTTGTTAAGATTAGGTTAAAAAGATGATTGAAAATATTGAGTCAATGTTAAAGATTATTAATATAATTAGTTTAAAATATTAATAAAGTATTGAACACATGCTAGTACAACATTGAATAATACTAATCAAGTAACAAGTTAATAAGGATAAGAATATTAAGAGTATTAAATTAAAAATGATTGAGAAATGAATTGAAATGGGTAGGTGTTAAATTCCCAAAACGAATGGATGATGGGGAAGTAGGTAGGATAAGGTAATTTATTAAAGAAAAGGAGGATTAAAATATAATGGAGAAGGGATGAATAATTAAGGGCCGGGGTTACATATGGTAATGGGAAAGAGGAGAAATATTAAGATAAGGAGAGAGAGAAAATAAGGGGAGGGGGGAATATAGATGGAGGGAATTCACAGTGATGTATTATGATACAAAGTAGTTAAACTATAAGAGATTAAAAGTTAGTTAAAATAGAGATAAAATGATTGAATATAGGATAAATGTGAAGAATATGTGACACAACCGCACCCTCAGGTACGTTGTTCACACAGGATATTCTTCCTCCTCGGACCAAAGAACTCCAATGTTCTTCTAATTCCCTATTGGGAATTTTCCTTACCCATAGCAACTCTTCAAGTGATCCCCCTTAGAAATCGGGAAATCAGACTTTGCGATTTCACGAATCCTATTGTCGTGTGTTTCGAGCTTCACTATTCCCCGAAACCCGATGTGAGTTAATGTTGACTTTCTCCCTTGCTATCGGAGTTCTCCCTATCGATAAATCGCTACTCGCGATGTCAACAAATGGAAATTCAAACCTCCGAGTCCCGATGTGCCGATGCTCTGATGCACACGTGTGGGTTGACTTGTCCACCTCCCGTCACCTCTGTTGGGATTTCGGGATTCGCAGGATCACGAATCCTGATGTCAATGGACTCGAGACTTCCCTTTTCCCAATCCTCGATATTATGCCACCTGTCCTCCACTAATTCTGGCTGCGGCCCCATGACCCTTCCGTCGGGATATCGCGGATCGTGATTCCAATGTGCGAGAGTTTCTCACCTTTGAAACCCCCGACTCTCCGATCCCTGACTCCTCAGGATCTCCTAACATGCGTCCCACAAAATTGAAGGTCCTGATCCTATTGGGATTTTGCGGATCATGATTCCTGATGTCGTGATTTCTGCACTCTCGAAATTCCCGATGACTTCAATATCCCGATGACTTGTCCGAGATTTCTCCTCTGTGCACTAGAGATTAACTCCTGCGTGACTCCTACCGAATCTGACGGCTATCGGGAAATTAACTACCGATCCAATGGCTTGCGGCAATTCTTGAAATCTCCTCAAAGGATTTCGTCCATCTGTTCTTCCTTTGGTGATTCTGTGAACTGAACACAATACTTTTCCCCATGAAGACTTGTTCACCTGTGCGCGAGCTTTCAATGCTTGCTTGAACGCTTCAATGCACAACCTTTTTGTGAAATCCTTTGACGAATTAAAAGGCCTACTCCTCCTGAGCTTATTCTCGACTTCTCAAGTCCTTCAGAGAACTTCTTGCATGCACTCCTTGCGACAATCCTTCAACCTTGACTGAGTGTTGAAATCTCTCGACTCTGCGCACTCCTACAACAACAGTCTTTCAATACTTCGCTCAGAATTGTAACTCTAAGACTTCTCCTTGGCCTACACACTCCTTGCACGGCACTGTGCCTAACTGCACCTTCGAGGAATTGAGAACAAAAGCTATCTCTAATTGAACCCTTATGTCGACGCACTCCTTGCGGACAAATTCAACTACACTCCTTGCAGGAATCTCTAGCTCACTTAGAGAAACAATTGAAACTCATTCACTCTTTCTCTCAGACATTAATTCAGTCATGAAATCACATACACAGCATATAAAAGCAAATGTATGACAAGAAGCAAAGATTCATGAGCATAACATCAATACACAGAGAAATAACACAAACCATGAATTTGAATCAAGGTTTCTTCTATTAATTCAAATGTCTATACATGGGTGTTCTTCATACATCTCTCTGTCTGCTCTTCTGCTCTTTCTGAATTGATAATCTCTAATGATACAATGAGGGTGTCTATATCCATTTTCCCTCTTGGACTCTAAGCTATCAAATCTAGAATTAAATTCCTATCTACCAGCATTAACCATCTTAATGCTGACTATCTACCTAAGGACGAGAGATATCCTCTCAAGGTCCATTACAATATAAAAAGTGATCCTTCATAAATGGATTTATTAAAGGCTTACGCAACCATCCCAAAGTGTTTTCAAAATTTGTACTCGCTGGTCCAGCTATCTTCCGCCTGTTGTGTTGGCTCGCTTGATGTGTTGGCAATGCTCCTGCATCATACTCCTCGGCTTGAAAAATTTCATGGGCTCCTATCCATGAGCTCCTGCATTGTCTGTCCATGCTTCTGTATCACTGATTCACTCTCCCAATTGGCATATTCCACTGGGTGGTTCTTCCACTTAAATAGGTACTCAAAGTATTTTATTTGTCTGGTCTTTTTGTTCACTCTCTTGTCCAGTATGCACTCCATCTACGGATTTTCTGCAACTGGTAATTATTTTTCCCATTGGATTACTGGTTCCCTGGTTCTAGTCTATGCTTCCCTAGTCCTGTATGGGTATAAATCTACGATATTGAATACCAGAGATATCCCGATGCCATCTGGAAACTCGATCTCATAAGCGTTCTCTCTGAATTTCTTCAGGACCCTGCATGGCTTGATTTTCTTCATTTTCAACTTGTTGTATGTTCCCCTTGGGAACCTTTCCTTCCTCAGATGTTCTAGAACTAGATCACCAACTTCGAACTAAAGTTGTCTCTTCCGCTGATCATCTATGCGCTTATACTCTTGGTTGGACTTCAGCAGTCCCTCCTTCACCTTGCTGTGAAGTTCCTTCATCACCTCAGCAAATTCTTCTCCACTAGCACTTCTAGTGGTAGTCTGTTCTAAATCCCGCAGTTCAGAAACTCCTCTCAGCTGCATCCCATATACAACCTGAAATGGACTCTTTCCTGTGCTCTGATTCACTGAATTGTTGTATGCAAATTCTGCCTGTGGTAATATGTTATCCCAGCTGCTATGGTGGTCTGTCACCAAGCTTCTTAGTAAGTCTCCCAGACTTCTGTTCATCACTTCTGTTTGCCCATCCATCTGAGGATTATAAGAAGAACTAAACATCAATTTAGTTCCCATATTCTTCCATAATGTCCTCCAAAAATGTCCTATGAACTTGGCGTCTCTATCCGAAACTATGCTTTTTGGCAACCCATGAAGTCGAATGACCTCTTTGAAGAACAAATTTGCAATATGAGTCGCATCGTTGGTTTTTTGGCATGGGATAAAATGTGCCATCTTAGAAAATCTGTCCAGTATTACAAAGATAGAATCAAATCCTCTTTGCGTCCTCGACAATCCCAATACAAAATCCATGTTGATCGCCTCCCATGGTCTTTCCGGTATGGGCAATGGCTGATAAAATCCTGCATTCTACTTTCTCCCTTTCGAATGCTGGCAAATTCGACATTTGTCAATGAACCTCTTGACATCTTCTCACATGCCCGGCCAAAAATATGACTCATTCAGCTTAGCGAATGTTTTTTCATGGCCAAAGTGTCCTGCTAATCCACCGCTATGTTTTTCTTTCAACAGGTTCTCCCTCATGGAGCAATTCGGAATGCACAGTTGATTTCCTTTGAACAACAATCCCTCCTGAATCATATAATCTATCCAAGGGCTTCTGTCTCTGAGAACTGGATTCTCAGCTGCTTCATACGCTTCTGCAAAATCTGCATCACCTGTGTACATGTCCCTAAGACTTTCAAAACCCAATGTTTTGACTCGGAACTCCTGCAACAACAAACACTTCCTGCTCAAAGCATCAGCCACTTTGTTAGCAGTTCCTGAAATGTTTAATCACAAATGTGAAATTCTGCATATACTCTACCCGTTTTTCATGTTTCTGATTCAACTTCTCCTGTTGAGTCACAAACTATAAAGCATAATTATCACTATACAAAACAAATTCCTTCGAGATCAAGTAATTCCTCCACTTCTTCAATGCCTGTATGATAGCATAAAATTCTTTATCATACGTGGAGTACTTCAGTTTCGCCTTATCCAGCTTCTCGCTGAAATATGTGACTGGCCTGTCTTCCTGACTCAAGACCACTCCTATAGAAAACCCATTTGCATCACATTTCACCTGAAATGTTTTCTGAAAATCCGGCAACACCAAAACTGGTTGTTCTGTTATCTTCCGCTTCAACATATTGAAGCTATTCTCATCCTCTGCTGTCTAGTGAAAAGTTTTATGCCACTTCTTCACTGTATCCATCATTGCTGCGCTAATCCCACTGAAATTCCTGATGAATTTTTGGTAGAAACTAGCCAAACCACGAAAACTTTTCACCTCGAAAATATTTCTCGGTGATGGCCAATTCTTGATCACTTATACCTTATCCGAATCCATCCTCAACTCATTAGCCGAAACAACAAAACCCAAATAAATGAGTTCTGTCTTCATAAATGAGGACTTCTTCATATTGATCAACAACTTCTCCTGCTGTAGCTTCTTCATCACTGTAGCCAAATGATTCAAGTGTTCAGCCTTCGTCTTGTTGAAAATCAGTTTGTCATCCATATATACAACGACAAATTTCCCAATGAATTCCCTCAAGACTTCATTCATCAGCCTCATAAAGGTACTTGGTGCATTCTTCAAGCCAAATGGCATGACTAACCACTCATACAACCCTTCGTTGGTCTTGAAGGTTGTCTTCCATTCATCGCCTTCCCTCATGCGAATCTGGTGATATCCGCTTTTCAAATCTATTTTTGAAAAATACTTTGCCCCGCTAAGGCAATCCATAAAATCATCCATTCTCAGTAGTGGAAACCTGTACCTGATGGTTATTTTGTTGATCGCTCTTGAATCGATACACATCCTCCAGCCTCCATCCTTCTTCGGACTGAGTACCGTTGGAACAGCACATGGACTCAAGCTTTCTCTGACTAATCCTTTGTCCAACAACTCCTGGACCTACCTCTTAACCTCCTCATTTTCCTGCGGTGTCAATTTGTATGTAGCTTTGTTCGGCAAACTAGCTTCTGGTATGAGATCAATGTGATTACTCACACTCCTCATCGGTGGCAACGAATGAGGTAATTCTTCCACTATGATATCAACGAACTCTCCTAGCAGCTCCTAAATTTCATCTGGCAATTTATCCACTCTTGTGCTAGTCAGAACAATCCTTGGCTTCCTGACCACAAAGAATTGTGGATCTTATTTCTTCTTCACCTCTATAAGAAGTTCCTTCCCACTCATGAGAAGTATTGTGTTGTTTACTTCTGGTTTTACCTCCTTATTCTTTATTGGAAGAAACCTGTGTGTCCTCCCATCCTTCTCCATGGTATATGTGTTCATTCTCCTATCATGAACCACATTTCTGTCATATTTCCATGGTCTCCCTAGCAATAAATGACATACATCCATAGGAATGACATCACAGAGTACCTTATCATTATACTCCCCTATATTCAATTCAACTAAACACTGTTTAGTGACACTTACCTGATGTCCCTACTGTAGCCATGAAAATTTGTATGGACTTGGGTGATCAGTTGTCTCCAGCTCCAGTTTCTCTACCATCTCGGTTGAAACGAGATTGTCTGTGCTACCGCTGTCCACAATAACCTTGCATACCCAATCCTTTGTCTTGTAAGTTGTTCTGAAAATTCTGGTCCTTTGGAATGAGCTTTCCACCTCCTTCTCAAGTGTCAAAAGGACTTTATGCATCGCAAGTGACCTTCTGCCTTCTGTATCTTTGGCCTCAGCATCCTGCTTCTGTGCTTCGACGATGTGAGCTTCCCCAATGTCCTTCTTTTTCTCTGGACACTCGAACGACCTGTGCCCATTTTTCCCACATGTGAAACATGTGATGATGCCACCTCTTCCTCTTTGTAAGTATTAAACCTGCAAAGTAAAGAAATGCATATAGATTCTTAAGCAATACATAAATTAATCAATGGCTCATACACAGAATACATAGAGATTTTTACCGGAAACCCTCAACCGGGAAAACCTTTCTTATTTTCATTATATCAAATTTCATCATTTGCCATACAATATATACAATGCTTTTAGGTATTCTGTATATACAAAAACCCTAATCCCTTAATCTGGGATTAATTTACAAATCAGCTAAAAATAGCAAAATCCGCTAAAAATAGCAAAAAACTGCCCAAAAAATTTTTTCGGGGCGTTGCCCCGGGCTACCGCCCGGTGCCGAATGTTGCGTGTAACTAGGGGGGGGGGCATACCTGCCCCCCCCTGGCACCCCCCTAGGAAAGTGCCCGACACACACGACAAAGCCCTAGGTGAAGGGATTGTCAGACGCAGTTTCCGTATCTAACGCACCCACACACACACACATGCAAAGAATATAACACATACTCAACATTCTCCCACTTGTTGTTTTCTTTGCATCCAGGGGTCTAGGGGATTATATAGTCAACAATACAGGGTAGCAATGCCCATTGTTACTCTACACCAAGAGAACTTTTTTGTGCTCACAGACTTTGTTAATGAATTTGCAGCATTCTTCAAAGTGTCAACCTTTTCCAGCAACACCTTCTTTTCCTCGACCATGTCTCTCACAAAGTGATACTGAACATCAATATGATTTGTCTTCAAATGATAAGTTGGGTTCTTTGCCAGGAATATTGCACTCTGACTATCACAATCTAATATCACTGCTTGTTGTACCAACCCAATACCTGAACACAACCTTTGTAACCATACTGCTTCCTTGCTTGCATGAGTGGCTGCCATGTATTCAACTTCTGTAGTTGAGAGTGCCACTACAGCCTGTCTTTTGCTCATCCAACTGATTTCTCCTCCAAATAGGTTAAACACATACCCACTTGTAGATCTTCTGCGATCCAAATCTCCAGCCCAGTCTGCATAAACAAAGCCATGTATGTCCACCACTCTGTCCAATCCCGGTCTTCCTTGGTAGCACAATCCATAATTGGTGGTGCCACGAAGATACCTGAAGACCCTCTTTACTGTTGTCCAATGCTCCTTCTCTGGTTTTGACATATACCTGCTCAAAACTCCCACTACATGTGCAATGTCCGGTCTAGTACAAACCATTGCATACATCAAACTGCCAACTGCACTGGCATATGGAACATGGGACATGTCCTCTTCTTCTTCCTGTGTCTTGGGACACTAATCTGCAGATAAATTTACACCTATAGGAATAGGAACCTTGATTGGTTTACTTCCATGCATATTAAACCTCTGCAATATTATTTCAACATATTTTCTTTGATTCAGCTAGAGTTTCCTGTTTGCACGATCTCTTTTAATCTCCATTCCCAGAATGAAGTTAGCAGCACTGAGATCCTTCATGTCAAATTTGGAGGATAGCTATGATTTCACCTTCTTGATAACATCCATGTTATTTCCTACCAACAACATGTCATCAACATACAACACTACATAAATGAAGTGATTACCAACCTGCTTGGAATATACACAATGATCAGCCCTGCTTCTTACAAATCCCAATCCAAGGATGTATGTGTCAAACTTTTGGTACCACATCCTAGGTGATTTC
>JASDQU010711627.1:2572-19791 GCA_032191745.1 Picea mariana
ATGCTTTTATTGCATCAATTTTTGTGTTGATTAAATGAAAAAGGGGTTATAAAACCCTATCAAGGATTATATTTCGCTATTGGTTACCAAAGACAAGAACTCAGAGCATATTTGACAAGGGATCTGTAGAAATTTTATTACAAATTATGTATTGTTTGGATTCTTCTTATCTAACAATTATATGCCACTGTTAAATACATAATCACTTCTACTAATATTCTTGTGGAATTTAAAACATGATCGCTAATTGCAATATCAAGAAGAAAGATCAATCACACATAACACAGATGTTTTACAGGGAAATCATAAAGCTAAAAACCCCACTATCATATATTATGTATATATCATGGATCACGAAACAATCTCATACAAAACTCTAATCCAAAAGATCTCAGTACAATATACAATGGTCTCACAATGTCATACAAAAATTGACAAATTCATGTACCAATTTACTGCTTCCAGACAACCTGCCTCCTCCGTGCAATCCCTGCTAATGGAAATCATTGCAATGAATGAATTCCTCTTGCCTAGGCTCTCCAATCCTCATGGGAACATCCAATGTGTGTGTGGTTGCATGAGTGCACTCACTAATGTCACAACTGGTAGTCAAATTGTCCCTTTCACCTGTTATATCAACTGGGTCTACACTGGATCTGACATGCATGTAGTTAATAGTAGTAAATCTTCAGTTGCATGTGAGATCACTGATTGTGAATTAATTAATAATTAATTCATTGATCTCTCACTAGTGTAAGTTCAATTACAACTAGTACAACTAATGTTAACTCACTTAACTGAGTTAAACTACTTTACAAATCACATAACTACACATATAACTCTGTTACAACTTTGAATCACTCAGTTACAACTAATTAGACTTGCATGTCCCACCAGTCAACCTTTGAGTGAACTCGAATTTCCTATAACTAACTGATTTTCCACTTCAATTAACTATTTCCAAGTGCTCATTGAGAATAGACTAATATTTATTGTCCAACTATTATTAAGGGATAATAATAGTTGACATACATCTATAAATATAATTCTTTCACTATCTATAAATAGACCTCATCTATAAATATAATTTGCTCGCCATCTAAAAATAGACTTCCACCTAAAAGCAGCCTGAGGCTCCATCCTAGTGTAGGTGCATAATCTCACTAGGATCTTCTTGTTGAATCTCAACACTCCCTCTCAAAAAGAAATGGATTATCCTTCACCCCTATCATGTCTCTATGGTATTCGAATTTGCTCCCGGTGAGTGCCTTCGTCAGAATGTTTGCATCCCGATATTCCATAGGAATGTATTGAAGAAACATGATCTTCTGTTGCACACAATCTCTGGTATGATGATATTGGATATATATATTCTTAGATCTATCATGAAACGCGGGATTAATTAAGAGTTTAATGCAATTCTAATTATCAAAATGAATCATTGTCTGATCTAAATGAGAACCAAATAAACCAACCAAGATATTTCTCATCCAGATAGCCTCACATGCATCTTGAATTGCTGCCATATATTCCACTTCCGCTGAACTGAGTGTCGTGGATCTCTATTTCCTGTTGTACCAAGAAACAACTGTAGATCTAATACTAAAGATCCCCCCTGGTGTGCTTTTTCTGTCCGTTGGGCTGCCCACCCAATTTGCATCTGTGAAGCCATGAAACTTCACCTCATATTTATGTATGTACCATAATCCATACTTAGGTGTGCCCCTCAGGTATCTCAGGACATGCTTACCCTCCTTCCAAAAGAACTTGGTAGGCTTAACTATTGCTTGAGTCAGTTGGTTAACCCCATAGAAAATGTCCAGTTTCGTGTTCACTAGATACATTAGTGAACCCACTAATTGTCGATAGACAGTAGCATCCAATACCTCTCCAGAAGTAGCATCCTATTTCTTTCAGTTTCCTGGAAGAGGAGTATCCATGGGTTTTCAACCCTCCATGTGAAACTTACCCAGAATCTCCCTTGCATACTTTCCTTGAAACACAAAAATTTCACCATCTCGCTGCCATATTTCCAATCCAAGGAAATAATGAAGAAGACCCATATCCTTCATCTCGAACTCCTTTGAAAGGTCCTCCTTGAATGAGTGTATCAACTTCTCATCACCAGTCAATATTAAATAATCAACATAAAGAACAATGATTAAAAGCTTACCCTTGTAGATCCATCTCGAACCTACCACTGATTTGTTGACCGGTCTTGGGACAATTTCCCATGCACTTTTTTTTATAATGGATTCATAATCCTCCACCATTGCATCAAAACAAGTGGGATCTTGCACTTCTTCCTGAAATGAAGATGGTTCAGTCACAATAAATTTTCTCATGAGAGCCATGTATCCAGTGAATCGATCAGGAGACTGTCTCTGTCTGCACTGTGAAGTAGGGGCTCCTACATTCTGTGCAGCATCTAGTCTCAATCTATCATCTTCTGTGGTTCGCTTTCTTCCATTTATGATGGATGGCTCTACATGATTGGCTTCCTCCACTCCATAAACCTCCTCATGTGGCTGATCCACATCTTGAGACTCATATTTGGGAACCAATAACTCCTCCTCTTCATGCAAGTCTAAATCCCTCTCAAGAGACAACCGCATGGATTTCCCTCATCGAATTTTATATCCTGTCGCATAACAATCATCTTACTGTTAGGAAAATAAACACGATAATTATGGGGTGTTTCTGTGTACCCCACAAATATCCCAACTTCAGCAGTCAGCTCCAACGTCTTCCTAACATTCTTTTCCACATGCATATAAACAGATGAGCCAAAAATATTAAAATGAAAAACATCAGGTTTCTTACCAGTGAAAGCTTCTTCAGGTGTACTCATGCCAAGTACTCTATGAGGACAACGGTTTTGCACATAAACTACAGTGTTGCATGCTTCTACCCACAAATGAATTGGTAGGCCTTGATTATGCAACATTGCTTGTGCTGCACCCACGATCGTTCTTTTCTTCCTCTCCATGACCCCATTTTGTTGTGGGTTATGAGGCACTATGAGTTCTCTTCAAATTCCTTCTTTGCTGCAAAAGTCTTTGAATTCGTTAGAGATGTATTCTCCACCGCTATCACTCCTTAGAACCTTCATTTTCTTCCCTGACTCTTTCTCCACCAATGCTTTAAACTCACAGAAATTTGAGAATGTTTGATCCTTCTTCTGCATGAAGAAGATCCATCATTTATGAGAAAAATCGTCAACAAAAATAACATAATACTTATGTTTTGTTGTTGAAGCAACCGAGAATACTCCACACATGTCTGTTTCAACTCTCTCCAGAATCACCGAAGCATGGTTCTCCTTTTCATGAAAGGTGTACTTTACATACTTCCCCATGGTGAAACCCTTGCACTGATCTAACTAAGAAAGTGTTCCCATTGGAAGTCCAGTAGATATTTGTTGCATGATTTTCAAGGCTCCATGATGAAGATGGCCCATTCGTCTGTGCCATAATTCACCCTCATTCCGGCTCACAAGTTTTTCTACATTTCCCATCATGGCAGTGCAACCATCTACCTCCAGCTTGTAGATATTCTTAACTCGAATCCCTATCTTCTTGACTTGACCCATTGTTTTATGTCCCAGGAAGGCTTTTCCATCACTGAAAACAACATCATAGCCTCTATCCTCCAACATTGCGACTGAGACCAAGTTTTTCTTCAGACCTGGAACATGCATAAAATATTTCAATTGAAATGGTTTACCTGACTCCCTATGAAAGTTAATGGTACCAATTCCAGTCGCACTGTATCATTCATCATCGCCCATCTCTATATGCATTTTGATATCTCTCTCCTCCAATTCACTGAAAACCTCCTTATCTCACATCATGTGGAAGGAAGCGCCACTATCCAAATACCACATTGATCCTAATGCACTTGACACCATGCATGCAATCAAGGAGAATTCAAGTTCAAATTGCAAGGTAAGGGCCTCACCAGCTGCAGCTCCAACAACCTTCTTGTTCTTCTTCTTCTGCAGATAGTTAGTAGTGAGATGCCCATGTTCGTGACAGTGAAAACACTTCACTTTGGAAAAATCTAGCTTCTTTCCTTTAGACTCAGATTGTGAATGGAATTTCTTCCCCTTCCCTTTCCTTTCCTTGGCAACCAAAGCACAATCCTCTTCATCATAATTATTTGATGAAGATCCATCTCTGGTGTTTCGCCTTTACTCCTCCTGCACCAAATCCGACCATAGTCGTTCGCAATCTGGCAATTTTTCCCTTCCATTGACAGAGTCTTGATAACTGTACCAATTTTTGGGAAGTCCTAGGAGATACAAGCTCACCAAATCATCATCAGTGACTGTTATTCCCACACTCCCCAGCTCATCTCAACATTGGACAAAATTCGTGAGATATTTTGGAATGGAGTCGTTGATCCGAATTATTTTCGGCACGAAATGAGAGTGGAGATATAATAAAGAAATACACAGAGATAACGGAGATATCCAATAGTATAAAAGAAATGTATTAGAGATGAAACCATAAACATAGAGATATAGTAATACACAATTTTCTATTAATGAGCGAAAATGTACAAAGAATGTAAAAATACAGAGTGAAAGACGGCTACTCGCATTCGCAAGAAGATGATTTTTACAATGAGGCTCTAAGGGAATTTTTAACATAAGGAAAATCCAAAACCCTAACCCCAGAAGATGAAAATCCAAAAGGTTTGTGGGCCCCAATGGGGGTAGTTGATACGTCAACTTCCCAGGGGCGCAACATTTGCATACGATATCTGTTTGGGGCACTTGATACACCGTTAGAAATATCTATCCGAGGACTACAATGTTTATGTGAGAAACATGAACTTTGTTCCATGTTTCTCCCCATTTTCCCAAAAAACGTCGTTTAGGGCCTCAAAACGGCTTCGGAAGTTCAAGACCCAAAAAAACTACTAAAAATAGTAAATTACCAAAATTGCCAGAAAACTATTTTGAGCTAGTTGGAAAAGGTGGGTGGCCATCGATATCCACCTGGATCAGTCACCCTTCTCCATCTTGATCTTCCTGAGTTTATCTTTGAGTGCCAATTTCCTATGGTCGTTATTGTTTTGGAATAGATCCTTCAAAGTCTTCCACAATGCATATGGTGTGGCTTTCC
Organism: Picea mariana; assembly: GCA_032191745.1. NCBI lineage: Eukaryota > Viridiplantae > Streptophyta > Pinopsida > Pinales > Pinaceae > Picea > Picea mariana. The sequence goes on from JASDQU010711627.1 coordinate 7,705, forward strand.
CATGGAGGTTAGAGACAATTTGGTCTCGTACTCCCTCCAACAGGATCCTTCTCACCTTTGCCAATTTCTTTTTCCATGCATCAATATTTGTAGCGTCTATAGCATCTGGCTTAGGAACATCTTTGTCAATGAATTCCTTCAAGCCATTCTCTTCAAGTACTGCCTCCATCCTGTCCTTCCAAGAAATGTAGTTTGAGTTTCCCTCGAGTGCATACTCTAACCTTAATCCATTGAAATCCATCTTGATCTTGAATCAGTTGTAGCACCAAGAAAGTCTTTCTGCAAATTTGAATTCTATCCAATCGCAAACTCAGCTTCTGCAATTTCCTGTGCTCTGATACCATGTAGAAATTTTAATACAAATTATGTATTGCCTGGATTCTCTTGATCTAACAATTATATACCACTGTTAAATACATAATCACTTCTACTAATATTCTTGTGGAATTTAAAACACGATCGCCAATTGCAATATCAAGAAGAAAGATCAATCACACATAACATAGATGTTTTACCGGGAAAGCATAAAGCTAAAAACCCCACTATCATATATTATGTATATAAAATGGATCATGAAACAATATCATACAAAACTCTAATCCAAGAGCTCTCAGTACAATATACAATTGTCTCACACTATCATACAAAAATTGACAAATTCATGTGCCAATTTACTACTTCCAGACAACCTGCCTCCTCTGCGCAATCCTTGCTAATGGAAATCCCTGCAATGATTGAATTCCTCTTGCCTAGGTTTCACAATCCTCATGGGCACATCCAATGTGTGTGTGGTTGCATGAGTGCACTCACTAATGTCACAAATGATAGTCAATCTGTCCCTTTCACCTGTTATCTCAACTGGGTCTCCACTGGATCTGACATGCATGTAGTTAACAGTGGTAAATCTTCAGTTTCATGTGAGATCACTGGTTGTGAATTAATTAATAATTAATTCATTGATCTCACATTAGTGTAAGTTCGCTTACAACTAGTACAACTGAGCTTAACTCACTTAACTAAGTTAAAATACCTTACAACTCATATAACTACACATATAACTTTGTTACAACTTTGAATCACTCAGTTACAAGTAATTCGACTTGCATGTCCCACCAGTCAACCTTTGAACTCAAATTTCCTATATCTAATTGATTTTTCACTTCAGTTAACTATTTCCAAGTGCTCATTGAGAATAAACTAATATTTATTGTCCAACTATTAGTCAACTATTAGTGGGCCTAATGGTTAAGAACATGTGTTTCTTTCTAAGAGGTCACAAGTTCAAATCCAGAGGGGGGTAGGGTATGTATACCTCTGTAGACTTTACCATTCAAATCGTTGGGTAGAGGGGGGTCCCTTGTCCCACAAACAAGGGGGTCTCACACACCAATTTGGTTTCTGGCTTGGTAGTGACCTTAAAAATAGATTATTATTAATAGTCGACATATATCGATAAATAGAATTCCCTCACCATCTATAAATAGACATCATCTATAAATAGAGTTTTCTCATCATCTAAAAATAGACTTCCACCTAAAAATAGCCCGAGGCTCCATCCTAGTGTAGGTGCATAATTTTCATTAGGATCTTCTTGTTGAATCTCAACAGGATCCCCATGATAGAAGTTCTCAACAATTATCCTATTTACCTCCCATGTGTTGAGCTTAAATTCTAGGTAGGAACCATTCCATCTATTCCACGTGTCCCTTCCATGCTTTTGGTTTCATTATTTTAAATATAATATTGGTACCAGGAAGGGTGAGTTGGCCCTAAGCTCATATTCCATTGTATTCCTCCATGACCTGCCCTAACCCTACTGACCCCCAACATTATACCATTACTTGGCACCTATTCCCTTTCTTCGGTGGGTCCTAATATCACAACATTTGTGGCTATGAGGCCCTAACCTAACCATTCCTCATCCCAATTTCAACTTGCCTCTACTCCAACCTATGGAATTTCATTGGATGTTCTAAACCTAAACTCAAACCACTGTTAAACCTAAACATGAGTGAAAAAATCCATGGGATGAGAGTAGGACTGAACTCGCTGTAACACCCTTGATCCATACTTATCCAAAACTTGACATCAAAGTTGTATCGGTGTTAATAAATTTTTTCCACCGATATAAGTCTCTCCACACCAATGAGGTTTAATTATTGAACACTGATATATGGTTGTCTATATCTATGAATATCTTGAGATATACGCTGATACATGTTCCCTTTTTCGGTGAATTTCACATGATCGACAAAGACACCCATTACCCTTTATCGAAAAATTTTGCATGATCAATGTTGGTGAGGTATTCACTGTATCAACGTCAATCTTCCCTTCGATGTTGATACATAGTCAGTTGGTTTCCCTCCTTGACACTTACCAAAAATTGATTAAGCCTTCACAATTTCGGTAGAGATATCATCTTCAAGTGATGGTATAGAACCCCATATCGGCATAAATGGTCTATCTGACACCGATACAGGTATGTATCGATGTCCAAATTATGAAGCCTATGATTTTTCCAAGGAGGCCTCAAAAATAACCCAAATGCATAAATTAATGTTAGTCTTTCTCTTTCTTCACTTCTTTTCCTTGTGAAATAGTTAGAATATAATGTTTTTATTTGAAAATTGGTATTCTCATAAACTAATGAGAGACATGCTTTGGAAATTTAAGTATGTCGCCACACAAGCAATTTCAAAGTGAAAGAAAGGGATTATTGATCGAGAAACCTCAATTAAATGTGATGATGTTTACCAGATGTTTAATAATCAAAGTTTACCTCAAGGAACAGAAAGCGAATCTGACCTTAAGATCTTCAAGAACTTCATAAAGTCAAAGTTGTATAAGGTGGAGGCCTACACAACAACCTTCCTCTACATAGAGGCCATCTCATGGATAGTGATACATGTGCACTTGGAGACTAGGCACATTCTCAATGCTAAGGAATGTCTGATGGCATCATTCCAAGAATAAATGATATCCTCCTGCTACCACCTGGGTAAGGGGGAATTATCATTGGATGAAAATATTATTAATAAATTCCCACTTAAGGAGAAGGATCTATTGAAGGTATGGTATAATCCATACAAATTGTTCAAATCAAGGCCCTCAGGAAAGTACCCCACAAACTTGTTGAGAACACCTTACCAATATGTTGTGGTGATGTTGTGCATATTGTATACTCGATGCTTCAAAATTTTTCATGAATTGGGAACCTCTCATTTATTACATTGTTGATGTTGGGTCAACTTTAAACTAGGCTAACATCTTATTAGGATCCCTAAAAGAAGCAATCAAAGTAGTTAAATAAACCATCCTCAAGATATTTCCTAGTTTTCATATTTCCTCTTATCGACTGGACATGGTATGCATCTACAAAAAATATCCAAACATGGCTTGGGCTTGGGCTTGGTAGCCAACCAACCCTCCAATACAAATTTTATCCAAGGTGCTCTAGGAGCACAAGTATAGAATGGAACATCATAAGATCTGTGATCACTTCCTAGCACCATTGTTCCAGCTTATCTATGCACATGCACCTTGTATGGAAGACAAATAATTGTAAATAGTTTGAAGGGTAGGGGATTGGTACCTCTTGGAATAAAGAACATATTTGAGAATATGTAGAGCCACTGAAGCTCCACATTTTCTTATGAGATTCATCCTAGACAGGCCAGTCTTACAAGAAATTTCCTATCAGAATGTGAGTCATGGAGTTAGTGCAGCTCTTTACAGGGACAAGAAGATAATATAGACTCCTTTTCCACTCTGGGTAGTAGGAATGATTTTAAGGATGGAAATTTGAATTAAAATGTAGAAACATCGGCTAATGTTATTAGTCCTTAATATGCAAAATATAAAATTCTTGGCAATGATTTTGTAAAAATATTCAAATTTCTAAGTATTTTATATAGTTTCTATAAAATTTTGGCGTTTTTTATGGTAAAATAATTTTATTCTAAGGAATTTTGGCGAATTGTTTTTAGAAAAAATGGAAATTGGTGAATCATTTTTGGGAAAAACCATTGAAAATTAGCCCATTGGAAGAATTTATCCCCTAAAATCATCTATGCTTAGTAGGATCCTATTCCTTTGAATATGTTAAGCAATCCTAGAATGAATTGGACATTCTCACATCATTCCACTTCAGGGAAGAAATGTTTAAGAGGCATGATCCCCAAAATGTGGTAACGAAGCATTTCCTCAAGAAAAAGCACTAATGGGAATACACAACAGAAAATTGGGAAGAAGAAGAGATTCACTGTCGTGAAAAAACCTACCATAAGGTCATATTCATGTGAAATGGAAATCCATTAAGCATAATATCAGATGAAGAAAAATCATGAGAGACCCAAATGAAGGTTGATGAAGATGTATAAGTGATAACTATGACCATAGCTTCAACCTTTGAAGCAGCAGGAGCAACAAAAAAAGAAAGAAAAATAAAAATAATTGAAGTGAAAGAAAACAAAAGGAGAAAATAATCCCAAGACGAAGAGAAAGAGTATAGAAAACAAAGGGAATCTAAGGAAGCAACGCTAACAAAGTGATAAATGAAAAAAGAAAAAGTGTTGAAGGAAAATGAGGATGTAGCCAAATAGAAACGAAAAGAAGAAGAATTTGTTTCTAAGTCAGCAACGAAATCCAAAGTAGTAGCAGAGGCCAAAGAAGAAACAAAAGTGAAGGCCAAAGAAAAAACAGTAATGGCAGTAGTAGAGAAGATATAAATTGACAAAGAAGTGACAAAAGAAGCAGAGGAAGATCAGAGGAAAAATTATGACGAAACATTGAACAATGATGCTTCTCCCATCGATATAGATATCCTGGGATCATTGAATGAAGCCCTGCTTATCGATGGGAACTTCTAACTTGGAAAATTTGGATTGGGAATCTTCACTCCCTCCAAGACTAGCAAGGTGGCCAATTTAAAGGCATTCTGGTTTGACAAGGCCTTTGGCAGAATTGTACAACAACAAAAAAAGATACTAGTCATTGGAAGAGCCCCCATCTCAATGATTATATAAACCTCGATGACAAAAGATGTTAGGAAGGACCCAATATCCATTTCACTCACTAATGTGGCCTTCACGATGGCATATAAACAAAATATCAGAGACGTGGTTCACGAAAATCAAGATAAAGATGATCATATCAGAGAGCTAGAAGAAGAGGTTAGGCATGTGAAAAGAGATAATGGAAGCCTCAATAAATTTAGGATATGCATTGAAAGGGCTAGGAACAAGCTACTCGAGATGAATACTAACATGTATGAAAACCTCCAAGTCTTCTAGTAGTTTGTGGCACAAATAATATCCCAACACAGCTTGGTATAGTCCAAGAATGTCAAATTTTCCACCATTTGAGAAGGTTTGAATGATATGCAATGATGGATAACTGAGAACCTAGATGCCTGAGCTGATCTTCCTCACATATTAGAATTGGAAAGGAAAATTTAATATTCTTCCCTTGATAGTTGTCAACAAGATGGAGAGAAGGTTGAGAGGGAAATAATGAATTCCTTTGAAATATGTGCACAACTCCACAAGGCAGTGCACAATTTAACACATAAAGGGAACTTTCTTCTTGTCGAGGCACTTGGGAAAACCAAAACTGATGAGAAGATATTCAAAGAAATCCAATAGAATATGAAGAAAAGTAAATAGGATGTTAAAGAAACAACAATAGTAAAAATAGATATGATGGAAGAACATCTCATCAAACCAGCCAAAACACAAAATATGATCCAAGCTTTTATTGTTAACTTAACGAGGGATATGAAAACCCTCTCACACAAAGATGCCTTGGAAACACTCATGTACCAAAAATTCACATCCATTTCAGGAAAACATGAAGCTTGGGAAGTTTACTTGAGTGACAAGGACAAGTAAACAAAGACAAAACAACAAATTCGAAATTGTCTACAACCATCTCCTGTTTTGTATTTTTGTCAACTATAATCAATTTCGTCTTATTGTAACACATGTCAACACCAATTGAGAGTACAATCTTAAAAGTATTGTAACTGCTTCTTGCATAATCCAAGAATACCTCATAGGTAGTTACTAAGATTACTATAAGTAAAGGAAGATGCCCATTTTGAAAGGGCTCTTCAAGAATTGTAAATTCAGGAACTATTTTCGGAATTACTATTGAGAATCCCTCAAGGCCAATTTTGTTAGATAGAATTACTCTTGTTGATGGCTTGTTTTCTGTGAACTATTTCCAGTATGATGTTATGTTATTTGTATGTACTATAATATTGTTTTTTCATTTATATAATTTTATTGTGAGAACATAATTCTTCTTGCAGTTTAGTTTCTTCTCTCTTATTATTTATCCTGAGATGATGAGTATTTTATGCATGTAATTTCATAGCTTGTTCAAATGTGGTTATGCATTTTTATGTATGTGTTATCTAAATATGTTTTTCCTTAACATATATATGTAAGAATCCCCCCATGGATATTAGTGGAATTTATGACTGCTCATTAGTTACTGTAGTTGCTCCTAGCTAGGATATGATAGACTATATTTTATTTATGCAAGTAGTTATTTTTGTTTGATCCCAGTTCAAAATCCAAATTGATCTCTGCACAACTAGTTGATAACCTTAGGCTAGATACCCAATATCATTTGCATCCATACCCCCTAGGTTGGGTAAGGAAAGATGTGGATTGAAAGTGAGCAAGAAGTGAAAATTTAAGATGGTCATCAATCAAAACTGTGTTGATGAAGTAGTTACAAATGTGGTCCCTTTGAACATATGTGGAGTCATATTGGGAAGTCCATATTTGTATGTGAGGGATTCCATTTTCAGAAGGATAGATAAATATTTTAGGCTAGTCAAGAATGGAAAAGCATATGCGAAAAATGCACACAAGGACAAAGCTAATCTATCTTTGATCAATGCTCATCAGGACAAAAGATTTGTAGGTAGTACAAAGAAGTTTGTCTTCTTGTTCCTGAGGGAAGGAAAAAAAACAAGAAGAAGGAAATGATTTGGAGATGAAAGAATCCTTGGAAGGATGTATTGGTGAGAAACATAAAAAATACAACAATCGATTGAAGCCTACAAAGAAGTGTTTCAATAGCCTCATGGAATTCCACCCAAGTGAGAGGTTGAACACAAGATTCAATTGTTGCTAGAGTCACCATTGCTTAATATTGGATTGTATAGGCAGTCTGTCATTGAAGAATATGAAGTAAATAAGTAGTTACAATAGTTTCTAGAGTAGAGAGTCACCAGACCCAATATGTCACCATGTGGTATGCCCATCATCATGGTGCCAATGAAAGATGGAATCCAGAGAATGTGCATTGACTACCATTTCCTAAATATGATCACCATCAAGAATAAATATCCTTTTCCCAGGATTTAAAATTTTTTGTATCAACTACAACAAGACAAATTATTCACTAAGTTAGACCTCAAATCAAGTTACCACCAAGTAAGGATCAAAGCAGAAGACGTGTGGAAGACAAAGTTTAAAACAAGAAAATGTTTGTATGAGTGGTTAGTAATTCCTTTTGGATTATGTAATGAACCTTCAATGTTTATGACACTAATGAATGATGTTCTATGCCCCTTCATTGACTCTTTTGTAATAGTATATATGGATGACATACTAATATTTAGAAATACTTAGAAAGAACACTACTAACATGTGACATAGGCACTAGAGACCTTAGGGAAGAATCAATTGATTGCCAACTTACAAAAATGTGAGTTTGAAAATACTTCCTTTATATATATTGGAAACATGATCAGAAGAGGAGAGATTAGGGTATATACAAAAAATATTGTAGCCATCACCCAATGGTTGATTCCCACCAATGTGATAGAGGTCAAGAGTTTCATGGGAGAAACTCGGTATTTGAGGTAATTCATTGTAAACTTCTCTACATTAGTAGTGCCATTGCACGCCATGATGGCCAATGGAAAGATATTTCATTGGGGTAAGACATAGAAAATATCATTTGAAGACTTGAAAAATAAAATCAATGATGCTGCTCTAGTCTTATCCATGCCAAATTTGCAGTGACCTTTTGAGCTAGAGATGGATGCTAGTTGGTATGCATTAGGAGCAATACTCAAGAAAGGAGGAATCCATGTGTGCTACCATTCAAAGTTGTTTCATGGAGCACTACTTGAATACCCCATGAATGATAAGGATATCTTTCTGATTACACAAGAAATGGAGAAGTGGAAGCATTACCTCTTGAGAAAAGAGACCATTATACACATAGATCAGCATCCCCTTCAATATCTAAAGAGTCAGAGCAACATGCATTAGGTGAGGAATTATAAGTGGTTAGGTTTCTTGCAGCAATTTCGTTTACTGATTAAGTATGATAAAGGAGCCACAAATAGGCTAGCATACATGCTCTCTCGACCACCACTGAAGGAGGTAACAAAACCTAACTTCCACAGGATATCTATTAGAAAGTGTAATGAATATGTAGCTCAAATGTGGATGAGAATATTGTCTAAACTTTAATTTAGTAGGGGGTGAATCTAAGTATCCTTCATCACAAGGAAGAGAAGGAAATGAAAAAAATCTTCCATATTAAGATCCAGGTCAAAAAGACTAAGATAGATGCTCTATTCAATTCTAGTTCACATGCCAATATCATAGTAGATGATTTTTTCATCATGCTTGGGTTAGAGGTTCATGATAATCCAAGCCCATTTCCATTGGTATGGGTGAATAAGGATACATATATAAAAGTTACTAAACAATGTAATATCAAGTTTTTTATAAGTGCATATTTTATTGATTAAGTGGAGTTATATGTAGTACCCCTTGAAATGTGTGGTGTAGTATTTGGAATCCCCTACATGTATATCAGAGATGTGATATTCATGTCGAGAAAAACAAATACCACCTAATCAAGGATGGGGAGTATTACATTATCAATGCACACACAGGCAAGTAAAATATCTCTTTGGTAATTTCTAACCAAGCCAAAAATTTCATTAGTTCTAGTAAGAAGTATGTATTTGTTTTCTTAAGAGAGAATCAACCTGGTGAAGAATCAACAAGAGTAGAGGAACCCCTCGGGGGATGTACTAAAGAACATAAMAAATAGTTTGAGGAGTTGTTGTAGGCATACAGAGGAGTGTTTCAAGATACTAAAGGGTTACCTCCTAAGAGGGAAGTGGAGCATGAGGTACAGTTGTTTCCTAACACCTCATTACCAAATATTGGGTCCTATATACAGTCTGTTTGGGAAGTAGATGAAGTGAGTAAAAAATTGCAGTAGGTGCCAGAGTAAGGACATATATAAAAGTTACTAAACAATGTAATATCAAGTTTTTTATAAGTGCATATTTTATTGATTAAGTGGAGTTATATGTAGTACCCCTTGAAATGTGTGGTGTAGTATTTGGAATCCCCTACATGTATATCAGAGATGTGATATTCATGTCGAGAAAAACAAATACCACCTAATCAAGGATGGGGAGTATTACATTATCAATGCACACACAGGCAAGTAAAATATCTCTTTGGTAATTTCTAACCAAGCCAAAAATTTCATTAGTTCTAGTAAGAAGTATGTATTTGTTTTCTTAAGAGAGAATCAACCTGGTGAAGAATCAACAAGAGTAGAGGAACCCCTCGGGGGATGTACTAAAGAACATAAAAAATAGTTTGAGGAGTTGTTGTAGGCATACAGAGGAGTGTTTCAAGATACTAAAGGGTTACCTCCTAAGAGGGAAGTGGAGCATGAGGTACAGTTGTTTCCTAACACCTCATTACCAAATATTGGGTCCTATATACAGTCTGTTTGGGAAGTAGATGAAGTGAGTAAAAAATTGCAGTAGGTGCCAGAGTAAGGAGTTATTTTACTAATAACCTCACCTTGTGGGTCCCCTATCATCATAGTATTTGAGAAGGATGGGACTTGGCGAATGTGCATCAACTATAGATTTTTGAAAAAGATCAGACTCAAGAATTGGTACCCTCTACCTAGGATTGATGATTTGTTATCTTTGTTGCAAAATCCAAGTAATTCACCAAGTTGGATCTCAAATTGGGTTGCCACCAAGTATATATTAAATAAGAAGGAATTTGGAAGACCGTTTCCAAGAAAAGGAAAGGCCTGTATGAATGGTTGGTCATTGCATTTGGTTTATGTAATGCACCAGCTATATTTATGAATTTGACGAATGGTGGGTATTATGTCCCTATTTATATTCATTTTAATATTGATTTATAGCTCTACTTGTCGGGATCACATCTTGCATCTCATGTAGGTGTTAGAGACTTTGAAAAACCATCAGTTGTTGGAAAACCTCAAGAAATGTGAGTTTTCTCAACAATCATTGGTGTATTTGGGGTATGTGATCAGTGGATGGGAATTCAAGATAGATCCTAAAAATATGAAGGCCATCACGAAGTGGCATGTTCCTATTAATGTCACTGAAGTTATGATGTTTTTTGGAGTAGCATAGTACCTATGGAAGCTCATACCATCCTTTTAAATGGTAGTTGCACCACTCCATGCCATAAAAAACAATGGTAAGAGTTTCCATTGGGGAAATAATCAAGATAACGATTTCAATGAGATAAAACAAAATATTAGTCAAGCACTAGTTCACGCATTGCCTAACTTGAAAAATCCTTTCAAATTTCAAAGTGGGGATAGATGCAAGTGGGTATGCTATGGGAGAATTTTTTATGTAAGGAGATAAGTTGGTATGCTATCATTCTGAGATGTTTCAAGTGGGTATGCTATGGGAGAATATTTTATGTAAGGAACTCTATGCCCTAGTTCAATTTGTCAATAAGTGCAAGCTCTATTTGATGGGTGAGGAAACCATTATTCACATTAATCACTAGCCATTATAGTATTTGCAAGCCCATAGTAAGATTTAGAAAACCATACATTACAAATCGATGGGTTTTTTCAACAATTTCATTTAGTCATCAAATATAAGAAGGGAAATACTAATAAGTTGGCAGACATGTTTTTAAGGCCAACCACATCCAATATTACATCGTTGGGAATTATTATGCACATGGATCCTTTCATCCATGATGCATACAAAGAGACATACATAGAACATGAGGACTTTAGAGAGATGTTTCAATAGCTACATGCCCAAATTTCTATAGAAGAAGGTGATGGTAAGGATGACTATCATCTCTTGAATGGGTTACTCTAAAAGCTAGACAAGCTATGCATTCCTAAAGGTGAAATATTTCAACTTATTAGAGAGGCTCACACCTCCAAGGTTGCAGGAAATTTCGGTGTTGGGAAAACAATTGATAACTTATAAAGGTATATGTATTGATCCAGAATGCAAGAACATGTAGCTCGATATATTAGAGGATGCATTCTTTGTTGTACTAGTAATCTTAGTAATAGAAAGAAATTTTTATACCATCCCTCACGTGTACCCACTTGACCTTGGGAAAGAATTTCCATGGATTTTGTGGTTGCTTTTCCAACAACTAGGAAGGGACATGACTATATTTTTGTGGTAGTTGATAGGTTCAATCCTTGTAAGAGGACCATCAAAGGACAAGAAGAAACAAACATAAGAAGACCATCAAAGGAAAAGAAGAAACAAACATGTTCTTTGAATAGGTCTAGGTGCACTTTGGGATACCAAGCAGCATCATCTCATATAGGGATACTAGATTTCTCAGTGCCCTTTCGACTACACTTTGGGGGAATATGGACACTAAGTTGGAGAGATCTACAACATTCCATCCATAGATAGATGGGAATACATAAGTAGTCAACATGACATTGGTACAAATTTTGAGGGGTTACAAGTAGAAGCATCCAAATACCTAGGATGAAAATATGGTCTACATTCAATAATCTAATTATAGAGAATTCCATACTTCTACTGGTAAGTCCCCTTTTGAAACATTCTTTGGATATTTTCCACCTTGACCCTTGGATGTTATCTATGGAAAACAAGGATGAGCAAGGAAATGCATCATGAGAGAAACATTGAAAGAAGAGAAATTTGTTGAAAAGACTAGGAATATTCATTTGCAAGTATAGGAGATGTTGAAGAAGTCACAAGAAAGGTACAATTCCTAACATGATCAACATAGAACAAAA
>JASDQU010711628.1:12284-25824 GCA_032191745.1 Picea mariana
AATATGAAGAGAGCACTAGAGGAAATGGTGCAAGAGTTCTCAGCCCAATTCATGAAGGTCTACAACTCAATCCCCACAGAAGTCCAGCTGCCTCTCAGAGCTACGCAACTTCGATATGCCGATTCCTTTGACAATGATTTCTCCTTGCTATCGAGAGAAAGAAGATATACTACTTTAGGCACTATGATGAGCGACGCAATCAAAGTCGAAGTAAATATGATGGTGTCAGGAAAGATCAAACAAAACTTTGACATAAATGGAAAGAAACCCCAAGGAGATGCACAACCCTCTATGTCTTGATCTTCAGATGAACAGTTTGAATTGATGATGAAGACTATGGAGAAGCTAATGGAAAGGATTTCCATGGAGAACAAGCCTGCCGCTAGGGAGAAAAAATTTTTACAACCCAGAAATAAAAACTTTAGAAGGGCTCCGGTCTCGCAGATCAGGCATAGGGACCAGAGAGAGAAGGGTGATCAACAAATAATACCTCCATTCCAAAACAATTACATGAATGAATATTTTGATCAGATGATCCAAGACCAGATGCATTACTACGATGACATAGATGCACACATGTTCTTGACAAAGGGAGAACATGATCAATTCATGGATGTAAATGATGGTATTATGGTGGATATCGAGGACACACTGTCTTTGGAAACATAGGAGTTCAAGAAAGGATATCACAATGAAATCATGCATTTTCAAAAGAAATACAACCTCAGGAGCAGAAAGACGTCCGTAGAGCCTTAGAAGACGAATCCCACAAAATAACATCAAGCGAACACTCCTTCCACAAGGCAACCAAAGAAAGATAATCCAACAAGGGATGCGACGGAGAAAGGAAAGTCAAAGGAGGAGGCTTTAAAGGAAGCGCTGGAGGCGAGTAAGGAGATGGGCGTCAAAGAGGTAGATAAATGCCCTCCCCCCTTTAACTTTGAGAATGAAATGGCCAAAATTAAAATCTTCATTCCTTTTAATGATCTCATCAAGAAGGGAGAGTATTAGGATCATATCATTAAAATGTTGAAGATGGAAGAGGCTCTCGATACCCTGAACATCCAGGATGACCACCCTGCCATTTTATTTGGTCTGCGGGTAGAAGAAACTGGCGATACTGAGGATGTTCCCCCTTTCTATGTCAGCCTCAAAATGCATGACATGACTTTTCATAACACCATGTTGGATTCGGGCGGGTCGCACAATCTCATGCCAAAGGTGGTCATGGACAAGTTGGGCTTGGACGTCACCAGGCCCTATAAGGATATTTTCTCTTTCAACTCAAGAAAGGTGAAATGTTTGGGTCTGATCAAATATTTGGTCATGTCGTTATCTCAAATTCCATCGAAGAATCTGGTCATGGACGTGGTGGTGGCTGACATCCCCCCAAAATTCAGCATGTTATTATCCAGATCATGGGCCACGAAATTAAAGGGAACCCTGAAGATGGATATGTCTTATGCCACCATCCCTGTTTTTGGCCAAGAAATAAGATTGTAAAGAGAGGTGCTACTCAAGTACACGGTGAGTAGCAAGACCCAGCCGAAAAATCATCCTATCTACTATGTCAACACCAAGATCGACTCCTCTATTTTTTACGATGAATTAAGTTTTGAAAGGGAGGAGCTGACAAATTTCATGACTGTCAAAGATAAGGCCGCGCGTTGAGTAGAAGAGTGTGTAGATCAGAGAAACTGTATAGAGAATGAAATGTGGAATATGAGCTTCAACGAACCTGTCAACAAGGAAGGAGCTAGAGCCAGTGTATGGATAAATCCTCCCAAGGTGGGCTCCAAGCTCTTCTCTTACAAGCTCACCTTTGATTTTACAAATAACATGGCTAAGTATGAGGCACTAATTTTGGGTCTAAGAACTTTGAAAGAATTGGGTGCTAAGAGGATAGCAGTGCACGAAGACTCTGAGCTCATCATAAATCAAGTGAAGGGTATATACCAATCCAAGCACCCCAGACTGAGAGCATATAGGAATCTAGTGCTGGACCTCCTCAAATAGTTCTCAGAGTACAATTTGTCAGTGATCCCAAGGGGGCATAATCAAATTGCAGATGCCTTGGCCACCTCAGCTTCATTGTTTAAAATTCCAATTTTTCCCAACGGGAAGTATGAGATTGAATTCAAACATAGGCCCGTGGTACCCAATAATATCAAGTGTTGGCAAGTGTTTGAAGATGACAAACAGGTGGAGAGATTCCTCTAAATGAGCGATGAGTTCGCTAACGTAAACATTGATAATGAGTGCTATTGCGAAGAAGATGAAGACGCAGCTACGTGTAGTGATGAAGACCCCTTTCAGAACCAGATAGCTGGAAGGGATATAGTGCAACTAAAAAACAATATCATCCCCAAAGGATTGGTTCCATTAGAAAATTTGTTTGATGAAAACGATGTAGCTAGAAACCCAGGATCAATGCGAATGATGAAGATGTCGAGGATTGAAACATCGGGACCCAAGAGAATCCAAAGATAATCAAATTTTCAAAGACACTCAGTTTGGAGATCAAGCAAAGATATATCAACCTCATGAAATATTTTCCTGACATTTTTGTGTGGAGTTATGGAGACTTGAAAGTCTACGACACTAGAGTGATTGAACACGTCATTCCTATCAAAGAGAATAAAAAACATTTCAAGAAAAAGCTAAGACAAATCAATCCCCTACTGTTGCCGCTGATTGAAAAAGAGGTAAAGAAACTATTTGATGCCAAAATTATTGTTTCTTTGATATTTTCAAAATGGGTGGCCAACCTTGTGCCTGTAAGGAAGAAGAGTGGTGAAATAAGGTTATGCGTGGTTTTTCGGAACCTGAATAGATTATCCCTCAAAGACAACTACTCGCTTCCTAAGATGGTTTACATCCTATAGAAGGTAGTTGGATCCTAAATTTTTTTGATGCTGGATAGTTTTTCCGGTTACAATCAGATCATGGTACACTCGGACGATTGGGAAAAGACAACCTTTACGACACCATGGGGTACGCTCATGTATGCAAAGATGCCTTTCGGTCTTATGAACGCTGGAGCTAATTTCCAGAAGGATATGGATATGGAATTTGCTGAGGAGAAAGACAAGTTTATCGTGATCTACTTGGATGACATCATAGTATTTTATGACTCTGATGAACAACATCTTGAGCATCTAAAGAAGGTCTTCCAGAAATGCAGAAATTTTGGCATATCTTTAAATCCGAATTTTTTTTTTTTTCAAAATGCAAGAAAGAAAACTGTTGGGGCACATCATCTTAAATGAAGGAATAAAGATATACCCCAGTAGGGTGGAAGGGATTCTAAAGATCAACACTCCTCGAAGAAATACATAGGTACAATCCTTCCTGGGAAAGGTGAATTTTGTGAGGAGGTTCATTCCGAATCTAGCTGAAATTATAAAGCACATCACGAGTATGCTCAGAAAAGGTAATGAGATAAAATGGACCCCCGAAGCAGGAAATCATTTGAAGACATCAAGGTGGCACTGACCAAATCNTCCTCTAAATGAGCGATGAGTTCGCTAACGTAAACATTGATAATGAGTGCTATTGCGAAGAAGATGAAGATGCAACTACGCGTAGTGATGAAGACCCCTTTCAGAACCAGATAGCTGGAAGGGATATAGTGCAACTAAAAAACAATATCATCCCCAAAGGATTGGTTCCATTAGAAAAGTTGTTTGATGAAAATGATGTAGCTAGAAACCCAGGATCAATGCGAATGATGAATATGTCGAGGATTGAAACATCGAGACCCAAGAGAATCCAAAGATAATCAAATTTTCAAAGACACTCAGTTTGGAGATCAAGCAAAGATATATCAACCTCATGAAATATTTTTCTGACATTTTTGCGTGGAGTTATGGAGACTTGAAAGTCTACGACACTAGAGTGATTCAACACGTCATTCCTATCAAAGAGAATAAAAAACATTTCAAGAAAAAGCTAAGACAAATCAATCCCCTACTGTTGCCGCTGATTGAAAAAGAGGTAAAGAAACTATTTGATGCCAAAATGATTGTTTCTTTGATATTTTCAAAATGGGTGGCCAACCTTGTGCCTGTAAGGAAGAAGAGTGGTGAAATAAGGTTATGCGTGGTTTTTCAGAACCTGAATAGATTATCCCTCAAAGACAACTACTCGCTTCCTAAGATGGTTTACATCCTACAGAAGGTAGTTGGATCCTAAATTTTTTTGATGCTGGATAGTTTTTCCGGTTACAATCAGATCATGGTACACTCGGACGATTGGGAAAAGACAACCTTTATGACACCATGGGGTACGCTCATGTATGCAAAGATGCCTTTCGGTCTTATGAACGCTGGATCTAATTTCCAGAAGGATATGGATATGGAATTTGATGAGGTGAAAGACAAGTTTATCGTGATCTACCTGGATGACATCATAGTATTTTATGACTCTAATGAACAACATCTTGAGCATCTAAAGAAGGTCTTCCAGAAATGCAGAAATTTTGGCATATCTTTAAATCCGATTTTTTTTTTTTTCAGAATGCAAGAAAGAAAACTGTTGGGGCACATCATCTTAAAGGAAGGAATAAAGATATACCCTAGTAGGGTGGAAGGGATTCTAAAGATCAACACTCCTCGAAGAAATACATAGGTACAATCCTTCCTGGGAAAGGTGAATTTTGTGAGGAGGTTCATTCCGAATCTAGCTGAAATTATAAAGCACATCACGAGTATGCTCAGAAAAGGTAATGAGATAAAATGGACCCCCGAAGCTAGGAAATCATTTGAAGACATCAAGGTGGCACTGACCAAATCTCCCGTATTAGCTAGCCCAGATTTCTCCTTCTCCTCAGAGAACACCATCGCTGGTGTACTGTTACAGAAGGACGAACATAATTTCAAAAAGCCTATAGCCTATTTCAGCAGGATATTGAGAGACTCCCCACTGAGGTATGACATCATGGAAAAAAAAGAATATGCCTTGGTGAAATCCCTTAAGAAATTCATGACTTATATACTACATTCCTACGTCATTTCTCACGTTCCTAGCAATTCCGTGAAGGATATCCTGACTCATCCTGACCCTGAGGGGAGAAGAGGTAAATGGATCATAGTCATGCTGGAATATGACCTTGAAATCAATCCCACAAAGATGATTAACGGTCAGGGGCTTGCAAAATTGATGGCACATCCAAACTGTGATGTTTTGGTAATAAAATTCATTGCTGATCTATCAGAGAACCCTCAAGAAGAAGAATTCCTGTAGGTATCTCATAAATTCATTGATTCACCTTGGTACGCTGATATCATTTATGTGTTGAGAAATTTGCAAGCCCCTCTAAGGTTAACCAAAACCAAGCATAGGTTTTTAAGTTGAAGGCTGCTAAGTTTTTCATCCTAGATAACTCTTTGTATTGGAAATATCTAGGAGGGATCTTGCTAAATTGTTTGCTGGAAGAAGACACAAAACGAGCTATCAGGGAGTTCTACAAAAGGGACTACGGGGGGAATCATTACTAGAAAATCAACGCGCATAAAATCTTGAGGGCAGGCTATTATTTTCCCAGTATTTTCCCAGATGTATACAAGGAAGTTTCTAGTTGCCACAAATTCCATATATTTGATGGAAAGAGAAAGATGCAACCTCTGTCGTTGAAACCTATCTCTGTCGAAGCACCATTCATGCAATGGGGTCTGAAATTTATAGGAGAAATCCATCCGCCATCCTCGATGCAACATATATGGATACTAACGGCCACATACTACTTCACCAAATGGATCGAAGTGGTCCCCACAAGGAAATCTACCAGCACGGTTATCATTCAGTTTCTGGAGACCAATATCTTGTCTAGGTTCGGGTGCCCTGTCAAGATCATCATGGATAATGAAACAACATTCAAGTCCAAGAAGATGGATAAATTTTGTAATGATTACAANTATTGAGAGACTCCCCACTGAGGTATGACATCATGGAAAAAAAAGAATATTCCTTGGTGAAATCCCTCAAGAAATTCATGACTTATATACTATATTCCTACGTCATTTCTCACATTCCTAGCAATTCCGTGAAGGATATCCTGACTCATCCTGACCCTGAGGGGAGAAGAGGTAAATGGATCGTAGTCATGTTGGAATATGACCTTGAAATCAATCCCACAAAGATGAATAATGGTCAGGGGCTTGCAAAATTGATGGCACAGTCGAACTGTGATGTTTTGGTAATAAAATTCATTGCTGATCTATCGGAGAACCCTCAAGAAGAAGAAGTCCTGTAGGTATCTCATAAATTCATTGATTCACCTTGGTACGCTGATATTATTTATGTGTTGAGAAATTTGCAAGCCCCTCTAGGGTTAACCAAAACCAAGGATAGGTTTTTAAGTTGAAGGCTGCTAAGTTTTGCATCCTAGATAACTCTCTGTATTGGAAATATCTAGGAGGGATCTTGCTAAATTGTTTGCTGGAAGAAGACACAAAACGAGCTATCAGGGAGTTCTACAAAGGGGACTACGGGGGGAACCATTACTGGAAAACCAACGCGCATAAAATCTTGAGGGCAGGCTATTATTTTCCCATTATTTTCCCAGATGTATACAAGGAAGTTTCCAGTTGCCACAAATTCCAGATATTTGATGGAAAGAGAAAGATGCAACCTCTGTCATTGAAACCTATCTCTGTCGAAGCACCGTTCATGCAATGGGGTCTGAAATTTATATTTTTTAAATCCATCTGCCATCCTCGATGCAACATAGATGGATACTAATGGCCACATACTACTTCACCAAATGGATCGAAGTGGTCCCCACAAGGAAAGCTACCAGCACGATTATCATTCAGTTTCTGGAGACCACTATCTTGTCTAGGTTCGGGTGCCCTGTCAAGATCATCATGGATAATGAAACAACATTCAAGTCCAAGAAGATGGATAAATTTTTTAATGATTACAACATAACCCTGGGAAATTCTACGACTTATTACCCACAAGGTAATGGATCGGCAGAATCATCCAACAAAAGCTTAACCAAGATTATTAAAAGGCTCCTACAGGACAAAAAGAAGGCCTGTCACAAGAATCTTATCTACACACAATGGGATGACATAATCAATACCAAAAAGTCTATTTCCATGTCACCATTCCAAATTGTATATGGCACAGAGGTAGTTTTCCCCACCTCGCTGGGATCTCCCATCAGGAATTTGCTGCAAGAGCAAGAGGCTGAACCAAACGACGGTCAGAGGAGGATAAATCAATTAGTTCACACACAACAGATGAGGGAGCATGTTTTCAACCCATCATAGCTTCACCAAGACAGGATGAAGAAGATTTTTGACAAGCAATCTAAGAAGGAAGATTTCAAGGTGAATGATCTGGTGCTGAAGTGGGACACAAGGAATGAAGACAAAGGGAAGATGAAAAATTCGATCATCTTTGGATGGGGCCATTCAAGATTGTTGCGTATCACGGGAACAACACATATCTGCTACAAGAGCATAAAGGAGAACTCATTGGTGGGGGGCATGTAAATGGTAGGTTCCTTAAACATTATCTGGTTTAGTATGGTCTGTTTAGGTTTTCATGTCGTTGTAAATAGTCATTTTTTATGTTTTCAAAGAAGGTGTTTCGAGTCAGTATGTCAGTGGAAAATTGAAGCCCGGAGAAAAGGCCCTATGTTTATGTTGATTTTGGTCATGACTATGTCAAGAAGGTATAGGGTGAGTCTTTTCTGTTGTTTTAGAGTTTGAAAATAAAATAAATCCCAATGGTAAGGCACCTGGTCTGTTGATATTTTCCACCTCACCAGGATGATAGTATCCTTGTTGGAGCTAGCTATTAGCGCTGTCATTTTTTCAGTTAGAGTTAGTCCTAGATGAGTCATGGTCCATGTGTCTAAGCGTGTGAGTTTAGGTACTGAAAAATGAATGGGTCGAAGTCAGCAAGTGTTCGTCTGGCCCTTGGAGTCAGGAAAGGGTGTCATAATGAAACATGTGTAAATTGTAAAGGTCTTTTCCCAAAAGGTCGGGTCTTGTCTGAAAGAGGGATTTTATGTGCCAAAGGTTGAGGCAAGTTGTTAGAGTAAGGGTCACATCGAAAGATATAACGACCATCATCACCTCATTATGAAGTCAGAAAAGATAATAAATCACGACGCTCATATCACATATACTCTGGAGCTCTTATCATTTGTACTTTACACACTTTGAAGTGTACCCATCACGTGAGTGTGCTGCGCAAATCTTCAGCTTGCTTCAAAACTTCTCATCACCATGGATTCAATGTCCTCTTTCTTGATTCCATCCCTCTCCCATTCAATTATAAATGCTAGTCATTTTGCATGTATCTATTTTACCATCCAAGTTTATGCGTTGTCTGTAATTTTTCTTGCAAGCCCTGAGTTTTCTCGCTGTGGGAAAGATGATTTCCATCAACTATGTCGTAAACCTAGTCAGTCAAGATTGCCACATTTTTTCCATCTTAAATCATGGTTCGGAACCCGTCGGAGTTGGTCACAAGCTATTTTGTTGGGTGACAAGTCCTCTCATGATCATCCTTTCATCCTTAGAGTTTTTGTCATGCCTAAATGTTTTGTCCCGCTTCCCTATTGTGACGAGAATGTCGTCATCATTGTCACAACGTCGACCCGTTCCTACACCAAGAGTCTTGTGATGCTTGGGGGTTGCACAGTGAATTCCTAAAGTCATTTTTGCTTATCGTGCAAAGTTACACTACCGCCCCTTCGACGGGTCTGGGCTAAGAATATCATTATCCTTTTGCTGCATGAAGGGGGTGTCATCTTTCACTATCGCATGCACAGAAAAAATATACATTGCACCATGATGACATCCCAAAACATAAGGAAGAGGGCGCGAAGTGGAAGAATTGTGAGGCCCGAGCCTAAATACTTGGTGTTGATCAACGAATATCCAAATGTCAGGGCATCTTTCGAACAGGTTGTATGCATGCACTATTGCGAGAAAATCCAAGGATACAATGTGAAACGGGCGAAACAGTTCACGCTCAGATTTAATGGGTTCCACGTGATTATTGCAGGAATCACATTCTGGGTGACAGAGGAAACTCTATCAGCCGTGGCGGAGATCCCCCCACACGGTGAGATGTGGTCTAAGGGCATGCCTTTGGACGTGCTATGGAGAATTCATCAAACCAAACTTCCTGAATGGGAGAGTCAGAACGGGTGTTCCAAGTCGGTATCTACGAGAGCCTTTTCAGAAACTCCTGAAGGTGATTAGAAAGTATTTCACCTGTGAAAGAAGGTCTGATAGAATATACCCACATCACATTAGACTGCTAATGCATTTCACAGGTAAGAGGCTGTTGAAATTACCTTTCTTCTTGCACCAAAGTCTAGGAGGAATGGCGGACAACGTCCAAGCCGAAGCAAACTAGACAAAGAAGAACTTATCCCATATCTCACTAATCAAATTGTTGATAGTTGAGGAATTTAGGTGACTGGGAAAGGAGTAGGATTCATTTCTATTTTCATCCAACATCCCCAGGGACCCCAAAGGAGATCCCCCTCTACCCACGAGAGAAGTAGTATCTCGCAGTGTGGAGGTGGGAATAGAAGGGGCTGCAGGAAAAGGAAAGACAATGGAAGTCTCGTCTCCACAACAACCAGTACCCCAGAAAAGAGGTAGGCCAAGGAAGAATAAGGATCTCGGGGAGTCCCAATATCCAAACAAACCACATGCCCAATCGGTTCCTAAGAAGTTAATCATGTGCGCTTTTTGGTTAGAACCTATCGAGGGTTGAAGCCTGGAAATATGTGATAGATGGAGAAGGTCGGGAAATGAAAGCATGGATGTTTGGGAGTCATCGCAACAACTAAAGAAAGCCCAAAACACTATTGCCGAGTTGTACCAGTAGAACAAGGAATTGAGAAAGCAGTTAGCGGAAAGGACTGTCGAGACATCAACGTTGCAGAGTCAAGAAGGGAATGCGAATTGGCTCAAGAGATAGCTCAGATAAGCGCAAGACATGATCATCCAGCTGCATGAGGAACATAGAATGTTAGAGGAGAAAATCACAGAGAATTTCAAGGAATGTGGATCGGCCATAGAAAACATCTGCGTAACTCTAGCCATTTCTCAAGGAAAGCTGAAGGGGAATGGGGTCTTGCGAAGACATGTAAAGAATATGAAAAGGCGCAACTAGTCACTCAGGAAAAGGCTCAGAAATCAAGACTGCAGATAAGGCCAGAAACATAATTGACCCGACCCAATTTTTTTCTTTTTGAACATGGTGCGAAATTCCTCTCTCCCCATGTCCTGCTTCCTGTTGGGAAACAAGGAATCTGAAGGGTATCCATGCGGTGGATATACGTCGCAAAGATGCTGAAAATCCACCTGTTGAGAAGGACAAGTGTAGGCAGAACACTCAACATTTTTCAAGGAGATACATGGTCTCCTGACCGTCATTGCCATATGGAAAACTTGAGTGACAGTCCATAGTCACGTGCCATACCAACCCATCACATGCATACCACAACCAATGATCATGCGACATCAATCAATTCCTGTTACACTGGGTGGCAGAAGTCTAAAAAAGTGCTTGATCATTCAGATGACCCTTCAAAGAAGAAGCACTAATGCATCACTTCTTAATGATGGAATCTTGATGATGACTGAACGATCATGGTAAAGATGTCGATTATGACATGATTGGGTACAATCAAGTTTCTATTCTTAGTAAGTGCCATTCGAAAGATCATACGGTAGAGAATAAATAGAGCCAAAATTCTAGGAGTAGTAGTTGGGGTTATGGAAGCCCAAGAGGCAGATCTTTTTCTATATATTGCATCTTTTCAATGTAATCCAAGTTGGTTGGCAAAGTAGTGTAGACAGTGACTATTGAATGTAACTTTCGAACCCATTTGAAATATAATGCGAAGGTCCCGAGACTTTGATGATAATATTCTAATGGTGTTGGTTTGATGTATTGTGATCTCTCTTATGTACATATTTACTGTTTTATATATATCCATGTATGTATTCTGTTTAAATCAGAACATTTAATAAGTCTAGAATTAATCGCGTGGTGCTTTAGAATTCGCCATTTAAACTCCTGTGTTTTATTCTAAGTAATTTAGAATTCATCTCCAATGGTGCTATGAGTTTCTTTATGTATTTTTCTCTTGCCACACACAACGAGTTTGAAATGAAAGACCATTTCTTGCTTAGCCTTTATCCTCTCAAGTTTTAGTTACCAATTCATTTATTTCTTTTGCTTTCTGGAATTTGAATCCATGGCCCAAGGTTCTATATTCCCTTGCCAACATAACTAGAAACACTGCACGAATGTAATAAACCTAGCTGACAATTCAAAGCCATTATATGTTAGAGACTAAGTCTCAGAGAGAGCCCTCTCTAGGTCGAAAAGGATAGTTTCCGGTCTTAAAGTTGGTATGTAGGTTACCTATGTCATTCTTTTTATCAACCAAACAAATTTACAGAGTGCTAACATATTTCAGGGCATTACTGTACAAGAAATTTTCTCAAAACTCACCAGGTTACAACAAAAAGGGAGCGTAGATGAATTTACACACCAATGTGAATCCCTTGCCACCCGAGTGTTTGGATTATCTGATAATCAATTTCTCTTGTGTTACATAGGTGGTATCAAGCCACATATCCATAATGAGTTAAAATTGCATGAGGTTACAACTATTGAAATAACAAGACGCAAGGCAAAAGCAACATAAGAGAAACTAGAAGGCCAATCAAGATTCAACAAGTTTTATTCAAGAAGAAACATACCCCATACTGCAAACATAGAAATTGACAAATATATACCACCCAAACTACGAGAAGACAAAAGAATAAGTTTGGATACCCAAAGAATAAGAGAAGGAAAATGTAAACGTTGTGGAGAAATGGGACCCAAGACACAAGTGCCACATATAAGACAATTCGAAAAAATTATATACTTATGAAGCAAAAAACAATGATGAATCAGATTCAGAAGAATCAGTAACTGAAGAAATGGAAAATAGCCAAAATGACATTTCAAACCTCATGGATAACAACACACCAAGAATATCATTAGAAGCCATCACATGAATTAGCCAACCACAAACTCTCAAATTAAAAGGACACATCAAAAAAGATAACGTCACAGTATTAATCGACACAAGAAGTACCCACAACTTTCTCGACATCAATTTTGCAAGGAGCCTAAAAATATTTGTATATCCGGTCCCATACATGAAGGTAATGGTTGTAGATGGTAAGAAAATTTAAAATGTCATAAGGTGAAACTTCAAATTCAATATTTCAATTTGGAATCTGAATTTTACACCGTACCCTTGGGAGGAGTAGACGTGGTTTTAGGAGTCCAATGGTTACACAACTTAGGCACATACTCAATCAATCATCAAGAGAATTTCATCAAATTCAAATGGAAAGGGAAAATGTATAAATTATATGGTTTTCAACCTCCCCAAACACAAGTTGTATCATCTCAACAGATGGAAAAGATGATTCGAAAAGGAGCAACTTCCTATTTTATCCAATGCCACCAAATGGAAATACAAGAATCAAAACAGGATAACTCCAGAACGTTAGAAATCCAATATCTAATTCAAAAACACAAGAAGGTATTTCAATATATTCCCATGGAAATACACCACAAAGAAGAATTGAACACATAATTGAAGCTAGGCTAGGATCAAGTCCAGTCAAGGTTAAACCATACAAATACCCCCATCATCATAAAACAAAAATAGATTCGTACAAGACTTGTTAAAATGTGGGGTTATCACAAAATGTAGAAGCCCATATGCTGCCCCAATTGTATTAGTATGAAAGAAAGATGGTTCTTTAAGATTATGCATAGATTATCGAGGGTTAAACAAGATAACAATCAAGAATAAATTTCCCATCCCTTCATGAACTTCATGGAGCCAATTTTTTTTCAAAACTTTATTTGAGATCAGGATATTACCATATTATAGTAAGATTAGAATATGTACCCAAGACTGCCTTCTAGAACCACGAAGGACACTACGAACTCAAGGTGATGCCTTTTGGGATAACTAATGCCCCTGCTACTTTCCAAGAATCTATGAATGAACTATTTCTTCCACACCTGAGAAAATATGTCTTAGTATTCTTTGACGACATCGTGGTGTACAACAAAACATGGAGGGAACACATCAATCATTTGGGACAAGTATTATCTCTTCTAGAAAAAAAATCAATTCATGCAAAAATGTCAAAATGTATATTTAGCAAGGAGGAAGTAGAGTATCTCGATCACATTATATCCAAAAATGGAGTCAAGGTAGACCCACCAAAAATCAAATAAATTACAGAATGGCCCAGGCCAAAAATATATCTAAGTTAAGAGGATTTTTAGGCTTGGCAGGATACTATCGAAGATTCATAAAAAAATATGCTCATCTAACTGCCCCACTAAAAAATCTCCTAAACAAAAAATATTTTCAATGGAATGAAGAATCTGAAAAATGTTTTGACAATTTAAAGAAAATTATGTCCACAATCCCTGTGTTAGCTACACCCAACTTTTTGAAACCTTTTATAAT